>JAVQJF010012278.1:0-16158 GCA_036023855.1 Gadopsis marmoratus
CCCCCCCCACACACACACACACACACACACACACACACGCACCTCCTCTCATCCTCCCCCAGGTCCAGGTTGCCACATTTTGGTCCGGACCAAGTGGCAGGTCACATTGCAGAGCCTGAGAGCATTTATTGAACTAACTGACCTGGCATTACATGTCAAATTCAGTTCAATGTGACAACCGTATTATGTGTCCTGCGAGTCTTTCAAGCCCTCGGACTGAAATTTGAGTGGCAGTTGAAAGTCTGCTGAGGAAGGAGGCCTTGACATTGAGTCTGACATGCTTTGAGAACACAAGCAGCACTGTACTGTTCATTCGCCACAGTCTGTGATGTCTGGACAGGACAGGCCATGGATGCAGGGCAGAAGTATCTCCAACTCTTAACATGTCTGTCAACAATGTATAGGAAGAATCATTCAGTGATATCCAGAGGGAGATAAACAGAAGTTTCTATATTCAACAAAACGCAACACTCGTTGGCAGGGCCGTGTAGCCATAGCTAGGTTTTTGGAAATATTGAGGCCATGGATCATTGGCCTAAATAAAGTCTCAAAATGTTTTTAAATATTCAGATTTTTAACTTTTATTCAGTGAAAGATAAATATAAAAGAAGAATAGGAATCATTCCAGGAAGTTTTTTTGCTGCATTTGTTTTTAGTTTTTTTGTGGAAAAAGATATCATTAATATTAATTAATATTCTATATATATTAATATATTATATTAAGCAGAGTATTTGTATGTCATAAAATATGTCTGGAACAAATACATAAGTATATACGCAGTAAATACTTGAAACACACCCACCATGTTCCTAAAACCCCCAAATTCCAAGAAAATATGCAAAGTATGTAACCTTCTATCATCAACGGTAGCTGCGGTCCAGCATGTTTGTGTGTCAGTGAGATGTGTTGATGTCCTCTTCCCTCTCAGCCAATTTGGAACATTAGATAAGAACGTAAGACCTGCAGATGTGAAATACAAAATAATGAAGTCAGGTGTAGGTATTTCTGTCAATTCTTTTTTAAATTCACTTGGCAGCAAAGACGTTCTTTTCCCCCTTTTTTTCTAAGTAAGAGGCTGAAAGGCCAGATAAATCATTACCGGGGATTTTGCATGCATGCAAAACACCCATTTTCAGGTTTCAGCCTCATTATTGTGAAAACCATAAAGTAGTGTCCTTGATTGAGCCTGACATCGGCTGTAAACTCATCAGAGTAAGCTTACCGGGGCCTCTAAGTGGCCTGATTGCCATGGAAAAGCTGGCAAGATTTTTTTTCCACCAAAACAGTGATTAGCACCCTGTTACAGTTATTGGGCTAGGTTAACAACTCTGGCGCCAAAGATTAGTGTAACCCTCTGGCTTCACAAGTCATCTGGAGGAGATTGTGAGAGCTGCTGGCTGGCTTTCACCATTTTATCGCTGTGTATACCCTTAAAGCAGTTGAAGAGGCCTTGTGTGCAGAAGAAGAACATTCTTTCTTTTCATGAATAACTCACAGGGACTGTAGATAGAAACCAAACATGGGGTTTGGGTGTCCTGGATCATTTTTGCTGGCTTCAGGGTTGAAGCTTGGGCTGTGCTGCAGAGACATCTACTGGTGATAAGTGGAGTTACAGCTAAAATATTGTGAGGGAGAGCTTAGTTTCAATGTACATGTGTAATTTTTTCTTTACCATAATTTGTACACAAATAATGCATGGAGCACTTTTCTACAACATTAAATGCATGACTTATTTTATGTAAATGTGTTTTGCTTTATGCTTCTTGTCCAGCGGTGACAGCATGGAATATATTCAAGTGAATGAAGAAATGAATGAGTGAAGCGAAATAATGTAAAACATGATGTGAAAATGGACAATATATGGAAACAGAAAAGCAAACATCAACGTATAATTTCAATGATGTAAAAATAACACTTCCATCTTGATGTCTCTGGTCTTTTTTAATGGGATCCACACAGTTCAGCCAGGTAAAAAACTCTTTAACAGGGCAAAAATAAATATATGCACTTTCTTTCCTCTTCTTTATGGTGCACGAATTATTTGACATTTTGTTCATAACCTATAATACTTGAAATTATGTAGGCGTATATGTAATATTAATTGATGTCTCTCTTTTGGCTTTGCATATGTGTTATTGGAGGATATTCTATGTGAGCTCGCCTAAATGTTTGGCATGACATGGAAACTGACCTCAATCACTGCATGGCTGGTCAAAAAGATTTTAAGTATGTAGCGTGTTGAAAAGTGGCTAAATTAAGCATACTCAAAAAAGTCAGCGTGCATACTTTTTTGAGTGCTCTATTGACGCTGCAGTTGTTCACTACTTTCCATATGCAAAGCACAAATAAAATGGAGGAGCTGTTTCCAAAACAAAAGTGGATGGTGGTTAAACCGCTCCTGAAACACCTCAGACAACTATGAAATCTTTGCTAAAACACTTTGCTGTCTCCAAAGTTTAAAGATGCAGTTTGACTGACATGCGTCGAAGCACGTATTGAATTATTTCCTGTTGGAGCAAAAGTGTAAAGTACATTGGTTTCTAGTAAGAATGCAAAACAGAAAATAGGATGTTCTATATCTATCAGTATGTAGAATATAATTAGTTTTAACATAAAATAAAAAAATGTCTGTTTTCCTTTCTTATCATTTCATCATACAGTACATTTGAATAAGTGAAGCAGGTTAGAGGTGAAGCAGAAACAACACATAGGAGTAGCTCAGGGGAAACGCCAATGTTGACTAAAGGTTTCAGCTGGAGAAAGAGCAGCTGTTATGTCGCGGCGGGCCAGATGTACAGATGATCTGATTAAGGATGTGCTCCCAATCACGTAGCTATCAGAGTTCACACACAGGCAGATTTTTATCTGCGCCCGATGCAAAGAACACCACTCACATTCACCTCACCGGAGAATGGAGTGCCATGTTGTGGAAACTTTAGTTTGTTGTTAAAAGACAGATAGAAAATCAATGGCTTAGTCTGTACTGACTTAACGTGTTGTTGAGTGGGATTTCACACGCAATACTCTCTGCACTACTTGATGATATAACAAGAAATTTGGTTATACAGTGTAGACAAAATGCAAAGTTGTCACTGTACCATTTCCATTCATGTAGCTGGAACGTCCACAGAGAAAAAGTAATGAAACTGCTGCATTGAAAGTTAGTGTGCCTCTTTATGTGTCTCACTGTGAGGAACGCGTTACCGCCACACAAGTAAGATTTAAAGAGCCTGATCACCTCACCTCAAGTGGTATCTAAACATGCAGGTTTCTTTAGTTTTATTTGTACAGGTTTTGAGGTGTGATTTCTGCAACATCAGAACAATATAACTAAGGGGAAATAGGTTTTCAATAGGGGGCCCATGTGTGATTACTATACAAATAAAAACCCTCAATATTCTCTATGAAGAGTATAAAACAGGACATTAGCCAACACAATACAAACAACTTCCTAATATCCAGTGTGATTTGCAAACCAACACAAAAAAACACAAAACACCAACCAAACTAGTCGTTACCTTCAGATATTACAGTTTTACACTACGAGTGTGTAGAAATAACCAACCAGATTAGAATGGGCATTATTTAATCATCAAAATTGCAGTGCTTGTGTCCCTGTAACTCTGTATACTCAACAGAACTTCTTCTTCAATAGAATGTACTTGAGAATGTTTTATTCGAATTATTCAGAGTAACCGTGCCCCATTTTATTGGGTTGTCAACCCTGTCACCAGACAAGTGTGTCAAAAGGACATCACTTGTAGGTCTTTGCTATTACATGCAATGCCAATGTTACCAATGCCACAATATGGCAACTATGGTTAGGGAAATAGTAGTTATGACAATAACTTATGGTGGTGGTGGTGGTGGTGGTGGTGGAGGTGGGGTGTGGGGCGGTAGGATTAGGCAACCTAAACACTTGGTTATGGTTGGGGCAAGATTGTCTTTACAGTTAGTAAAAAAGCAAACATTGACCACCCTGACTTCCAAACCTTGCTGTCCGCCCTGCTACATATAGAGCACGCCATCACTGGCACCTTAAATGTTGGATATAAAAAAACTTTATTATGGATGTAATTTCAAGGGAGACTGGGCTGCAGGTGGAGGCAGAAACTGTCTGCATGACTTAATTCCCCTAGAGGTAAATGATAAAATATGTTTTCTTGTAATTTGGATGAAACAATTCTTTAACTGAATGTGTGTCCCAAATCAGTTTGAGGTCCATCTTATACAGAGTAATGTAGGTTTACCATCCAGTTTTTGTTACGCTACTGTATGTGCATGTATAGGCTGGTTGTGGTAATATACTGTAAGTACATTCTCTACAGCTCTTTGTCCCCAGTGGTGGAAGAAGTACTTAAAGTACCAAAAGTAAAGGTACTCATTATGCAGAATGGCCCATTTTAGAATAATGTCTATTATAATACTGGATTATAATTATTGATGCATTAATGACACTTTAATGTTGCAGCTGTTAAAGGTGGAATTTTAATTACTTTACACTGCTGGGTAGCTTGTAAATGTACTTAGTTACATCCCACTACTGTCTGTCCCTTGGTGACTTATTAGGGAAGCTCTGTTTTATCTTGCTCAGTATGACAGGAGCAGCTTATATTTGACAGTCCTTTGTTACTTTACCTACTGTATAATGTGATGTAGGATCACTGGAGGGGCTCAAACTGCTGCTGTGCAATGAGAAACAGGACTGAGTTAACATCTCCCCACCACCTCCTGCTCCTCCTGCCCTCTCCTCCTTGCACTCCCAAAGCAGTCAATTACTGAGATGGAGCTGTGATTGATAATGCTGGACAAAAGCTCTCGGGTTCAATGACAAATGTTGCCCTCAGCAATCCTCACTTGATATTGTCAGGCAGTCTATCTATGACACTCGCTAAGAACACATGTAATCCCTCAAGACTCAAGGCCTATTGATTACAAATGGCCAACATGTTTCAACAAAGACCACAATCAATATAACCACAGCTGTGCGCGGACAATATAAAAGTCTTTAATCATAAATCAGATCAGATGATCACAGATGAGTTCCACAGAGGCAGTCAAGTTGCGGTGCATGGACATTGATGATGAGCAGGTAATTTGTGTGTGTGAAAGATTAAGGGTGCGTGTGAACAAAAGACAGACAGAACACGTGACAGAGAGAAACTAACCTCTAAATTGTGATTTGCAGCATGAAACATCACTGAACAAACCCAATCACCTCAGTCATACCGTCTGTAATCATGACACCACAACATTATACAGAGTAGTATGACATTTTGTAGAATATGTTTATTTAGATGAGAAGATTAGCAACATTTTCACATCTGTGCAGTAAATTTGAAGCTACAACCTGCTGGTTAGTTTAGTAAAGACCCACCATAAACTAGATACTAGTTTTACATTTTTACACTTCCTAACAAGATATAATATGTTAATTAGAACGCTTTAGAGTTTTCTGGTAGGTGGGTTTTGTTACCCTTGGACAGAGCCAGGCTAGCTGTTTCACCATTTTCACTCTTTGTGCTAAGCTAAGCTAACAGTCTGCTAGCAGGAAGCTTCACATTTAGCGTATGGACGTGAAAGTGCTATCAATCGTCTCATCTAGCACCCTGTAAGAAAGTAAATAAATGTAATCCCCAAAATTTCTAACTACTCCTTTACAACAGCTACCTCTCTAAGCACACACCACCCCTACTACATTCATATAACATGCTGTGTTGCACAGCGTTTTACAGCCATCCCACAATGTAGAGGGCTTCACTTCAGACTGTGTTATTCATCCACATTCTGCCCCCTTGTCCCTGTTAGACTAATTGAATAGGTCAAAGGCAATGACATTCATCATATACAGGGGGAACAACCAAAAAGGGCAAAAAGGGGCTGATAAAAGAGGGAGAGACAGGCAGCACAACACGCTGCCAAAGGCCTCTGGTTGGGACTCACGCAGGGAAACTGAGGGAGCAGCAGGGAGGAAAAGGGGGAAAAAAAATATAATGTCCTAGGCAGGGTTCTGAAATATGTGCTGTGGTGCTGTTGGCGCAGCTCCTTTTTATAATATGCTGTAAATCACACAGCACATAAAGCAGCCCTTTGTATCTGCAGTATATTCTGCCTCTACCACAGGTGAACTGTGTAAACGCTGCGACGACGCGAGCTGACAAATGCTTTGCAATTAAAAGACACTACATGAAATCCCTTGGTATCAGTGTGACCGATACCCGGCGACACAGCTTGGCAGCTAGTGGGCGTCACTCTGAACAAAACAGACGCAAGCAGTAAACAGTAAGCTTGTGTTCAGGCATGGTGGAGAAAGTCCCTATTTTTATATGAGGCTGCACACACACACACACACACACACACACACACACACACACACACTGGCATTTGTGTAAAGAAAGAGCATCTCTTGAATCTCAAGTGTTTAAAGTTGGCCTATTTCCACCCTCCTCTGGGGTCCTGGTGAGTGGAGGATGTTGTACATTCATTAGAAGAGAGAACCGTCAAGAGCCTGGCTGACAAATGACCACCCAGCTTTAATGTGTTTTGTTTTTTTCTGGGGACACTGTGGTGTTTGGTTAGATTTTATGTTAAAAGATAAGGCTGGTGGTATTGTATGTTTTTCTTCTTGTCAGCAGACCCCCCAAAACCAAAACCAGCAATGAATTGATCCGACCAACAAATATATATATATATATAGCCATAATATAGCCAATGCCTGATACAGCATATTCCTCTGTGCCATAGACGTCCATTGTTGTTTTAAAACAATTAAAAACATCTTTGAGCCATATCAGTGTACTGGGTTCCTTCATTATGATGAACATGGGCACTGTAGATTATTTTTAGTCCCACATACACTCTCTTGCTGCTGTAAATACTCATTAGAGCACCAAATGTGCATTAATCCACAGCTGAAAATAGTCCTCAACAAATTAACTATTCACTCCTGTTTAAGCAACATTTTGCTACAAACTACAGTGCCCAGATGATTTAGGAGAAATCACTGAGCCTTTTAAAAAACAATTTAACTTTATATGTGTGACCTGTTTTTCTCTGGATGTTCCTCTTTAGTAGGAATAAAATGGGCTTGGGGCTGAGTGCCAGAAAGAGGCCAGAAAGAAGCATTGAGAGATGACAACAATGGCGAGAATTAATTCAGTATTTTTGACCTTTAAAGCAGCAGTTTGATTCATATTTGATACCAGAATTTCATATTTATCTCTGTGATCTCCCTGACACCTGAACAACTCCATCAGCTACAGAAGGTCACAAGATATGGCTGACAGCTTTGAAAACACCAAGTGAGTGGACCTTGTGATGAGAACTTTTTGTTGGTTTTAGTCTTCGTTGGCAAAAAGAAAAATACACAATAGCACCAGCTTTATCCTTCAAGAACAACATTCACGATAAAGTGTGATATGTAATGTATAAAATACAGTATATTGTAATAAAATCAGTGCAGGTGTTACAAACAAATATGAATAAACTGTAAGAAAAACAAGAAAGGATCAAACAAAATCACCACTTCAGTCTCTCTTACTATGTTTCCTTCTTCGGGTTTTCTGCAACTGAATATAATTTAATGACACAGTTTTGTTTTTGCTCTTCCGCATTAGATCACATTTATGTTGTGAGCAAACTGTGTGGCGATTCTGCTTCTGAGAAAGCTTATAAGAGCTGTGTGAATTACCCAGAAGCACTAAAATCAGACCTCTTCTGGGGGAAAAACAACATGCTGCAGAGAGAGCAAGAGAGTGAGAGAGAGAGGCAGACACAGAGAGAGAGAGAGAGAGAGAGAGAGAGATCCTCTAAGTATCGTGAGTCATATGCCAATGTTACATAATCAGTCTGGGCCACAAGGAAGTGACACCAGGTACGACCTGGTTGACGCAACCAGGACATTGGGGGACATCGATTAAAACACTCTTGACTGGACAAATTGTTGTTTTTGCATTTAAATCATTCACTAAAATCTGCATCATTTTCAGACTCTTCTGTTGCAGCAGCAGGCAGCTGATTGAAATCAATATTATTTTAAATGATGCTGAGATGTTCTGTGATGTGATAACAGGAATGTCTTTACTGTATTCTGTGAAATTTCTCTCCGTCTCACTACCTCTCTGTCTCTGCCACACAATAAATCATTGATGCTGTCTCAGAGAAATAACTGCGCTGTGATTATTATTGCAGGGGGCACTTGGAATGCGTGTGAGTCCCAGGCAGCTAGTTAGAGAGTTGGCTGGGTCTCCGTCTCCTCCTGAGAAAGATAGAGGATGTTCCAGTGCCGTGACCGAGGAGCCAAGATGGCTGTCACAATGCCCGCTGCCGCCGCCCACAGCTGCCAGTCCCAGGGTGGGTGCTTGTCTGCTTCGATGCCCATCTTTTTTGTTTTTGTTTTTTTTGCAAAGTGAAGGGTGATGATGGATGCCGTATGCAGACCTCCACTGTGCGTCCCTCCGTCACTGTGCCCCCCATGACTCCATGAGGCAGCATCCTCAGAGTCCCTGCAAGCTGTCTGCATGCCCGCTCAATGAGAGTGTTAAAGCCTGAGAACATATTCAGGTATTCAGTGTGTGGTGAGCCAGAATCGGAGCCCTTACATGCTCTCTGCTTGCAATGTGAGTGTCTCAAGGTGAATGAATATGCAGAATCCTGTCGAGACAAAGAATAGAGTCGTTGGCTTTCATGTGAGTCTTTGTTGTGTTGTTCACTTTAATAGAAAAGATACAGAGGTGCAGGTGATGTTAAGAGCTGAACAAGCAGCATCGTTTTTCAGAGTACCTGTTTTGCGTTCCCTTGCTAGTCTGCAAGGGAGAGACAAAAAAACAGAATTAGTGCAGACAAATTTTAAGTTCTTGTGTTACTGTCTTAATGTCAAGGCAGTGCTCATAAAGCACCCACACACTCCATCCAGCAGTCTGAACTGGGAGACGTCAGTGAAAAAAAAAAAGAGTCAATACTTGTGACAGATTTTGAACCCCTCTTCTTTTCTTTCTTTCTTTGCACTCTACGAACTGCCTGCGTATATATTTGTTGACTATTTAAATTTCAAGAAAAATATTATTCAGAAAAAAAATACTAGGATACAAAAGCAAACCAAATCATTACATAACATTTCGGAATGCCACTATTCAGAAAGGCAGTTACATTAACGGTGGTCAGTTAAGTCAGTGCCACACTACACTGCATTAGAATTAAATAACACTTCAGAGAATAACCCTTCTAGAAATTGTAAGGCGCATAGGGAAATAAAAATGATTTTATTCTACTTTGCCATGGTCAAAATAAATGTTATGAACCATATTTATTTTCACAACTATGAGTAGCCAAACTGTAATAGTAATGCTGCTCATTAAGATTCCGTAAAAATAAAGGAAAAAAAAAACAAAAATGCTGCAGGCATGCATGTGATTCCATGGGGAGGTGGCTCGACCACTAGGGATTATTTTTTTCTTCACCCTGAGCTGCTTCACTACAAGATGCTCATTAATGTCAGAGGCACCATCTTAACACAGTCTACAGTTCACCACACCAACTGTCATTCTGTTTGGAGAGATGCTCATTTTATAGAATATGGGATGTACAGTGCAGTGTTATCGATGTTTACCTTTACGGGTGGACGTGTGACTAGCAGCCACAGTGGTGAGGTCCGCTGGTAGACCTACATATACGCCGCCATAGTTCCTGAGAGGACAGGAGAGGAGAGGAGAACAGTGTAGAAATGAAAACTGAACTTTAGTGTGGTGGTTCTCAGTTGAATAGTTTCTCCTTTGAACAATGCACTTTATATCTTTCTAACGGTTCTTCAATTGAATTCAGTTTTATTTACATGGCGCCATGTCATAAAGTTATCTCAGGGCACTTGCTCATATTGAGCAGGTCTAGACCGACTCCTTATTTACAGAGAGCCAACAATTCCCACCATGAGCAGCACTAGGCGACAGTGGTAAAGGAAACACTTCCTTTTAACAGGAAGAAACCTCGAGCAGAACCAGAACCAGGCTCTGGGTGGGTGGCCATCTGCCTCGATCTGAGGTTTGGTATTAAATGATTGGAAGTTGGTGTTATAGTCACATAATCTATGGTTTTAATGTGATCTCTGTGGATGGTGGAAGGTTTTGGCTATTAGCTGAGGATAACGCAAAGGGCTAACACAGATACCGTAACAGACTTTGTATAACTACATTAAGATGTTTGATACATACAGATACATTTAAAATTTGTGAATGCCAAATATTGGAAATAAAAATAATGGTAATTTAGAATAACTATCTCTAATATTTATGGGAAAATTTTGAGTTAGGCTTGCATGTAATGTAGAGAAAAATCTATACTGGACATCACATATATAACACTTGTGCAGATTGGTCTTATTCACACACCAAAGTGTGCAAAGTGTTTTGTAATAACACACTACAAATGTGTATTGATTATTATGTGTATTGACATCCAACAGCAGCAGAAAAAATTAACCATTGAATAATAAATGCAGGCAATAATTTTGAAACGGGCAAATTACATTCTTTTCTCATCTTCTGCCGAAGGATCTTCTGTCCTGATTGAGAGAAGGAACACAGGTCAGGTCAGCTCTTATAGGAGCACAGAGGACATTAAAACTCACAAACAAACAAAACTAATGAGAAACAGGAAATGATGGACTGTGGAAGTGTGTGTGTGTGGGGGGGGGGGCTCCTGTGTGTGATATCTTGCTGTGTAGTACAGTCCTAGGAAGCTGTGATTAGCTCTTCGGTGAGTCAGTAGTGTGCTGCTGTCAGCTCTCATGGGTCCTGTGCTGATGGCTCAGATGGTTATCAAGAAGCGCACACACACACACACACACTGGTTCCAGGAAATGCTTTGGAAATGCTGCCCCTGCCAAAAGCTTTGATAGACGCTAGCTGCACATAGCAAAGGTCAACCTGTCCTCTGTATGAAACTTCACGAGAAATCATGACGGGTCTAAAGTGACAGATTTTCTAAAGCCAGAAGAAACTTAACCAAAAGAGGGGTTTGTCAAAACAAGGGCCACTAGAGACCTGGTTTTATCGTTAAAGAATTATCAATTTATTTTATTGTCAATCAATTTTTTTTCACAGTGAAGTTGTTTTTCAGTCTTTTCCGTCAGACCTTTACAGCATATATCAAACTGGATCACTACAGAAGTCTTCATTCTGCCAGCGTACAATTTTCCAAATTAGATTTGTATTGCAGGTCACGAAGAAAATAGCTATATTATGGAATATCACATGTGAATACTGTGAGTTTTTATCAGCTGCCCATCTTATGGGTGAAATACCAAAATTATTTAGCCACTTCAGACATCACAAAAGTTTATATCTCTCAATATCAACTGTGAATATTACAGTTTAATTAAATTTATTTTCATTTTCCCAGTCCCAGCTTTGTTTCTCTCAAATGTACTGTTTCAGTAATGGAAATTTGTACTCATTATTGCATCAAAATCTGAAGATAAAATACTAATCTTACAGTTCAAGCACTTCTCCAAAGAGGTGAAAAAAATATGACAACATAAACATTAAGTAATTACATTAAATATGATTTCCATTATATTAAAAGGAATTTAAATTCTAAGGATTTTAAATATTAATGCTGTCGCATCCTTGTTCAATTATGCCAAAGGCATTTTTAAGTCTGATCTGAATGTAAGAAGCCTGGAGGCCACAGATGAAGAGCTTCAGAAATCATTTAAATAGTTAGAAAATTACTCATGTACTTACACTTCTTTGGAGGCTTCTGCTGGCCCTGAGAACAGATGAAAAGACAACGTTTATTTAATATTCATTATGAAAAGAATTGAAGGAGGTGTTACCTCACTGAAAATGAATCCCATTGTGTTTACTATCCACTCAACAGTTACCTTCAAAGTCCATAATTCAGCAGCCATGTTGAATAGACACTTAAGCAAACCAAAGATAAATCTCACTTTGGCCCACCTAGTATCTGACTTATCTAACTGCTCCCTGCTCACTACTACAGAACATGCCACAGAAATCAATGAGTTTAAGGGCTAACACTTAAGGTGACTCTGGTAACACTCCTTTAAATGCTCAGAGTGACAAAAGGTGTCAGGTGAAGGTGTGGACTCTTAGCTGGCGTGGACTCTTAGCTGGCAGTGATTTAAGGACGTGTGGTGGTGTCAGCCTTGGAGAGCACTCCATGAAAAAACCTGGGAGATTTCCATGGACCTCCTCTCATCCTAATCGGGGCCGTCAGGACAGAGATGCCTTAGGTGACCACCTGTATTTTTTAAAATGACAAAACTTATTTCTAGTTTGTGTTTTTCCATGCACCTGGCGTGGCAAATACTACATTCAAAATGCCTCAATGTCATCTCTATTCTGGCTTGGATTACTGCAAGATGTGCAGGACAATCCCTTAGAAATCCTGTTTATACTGCATAAAGAGCAAACAGGGTTAAAAAATAAACGTGATGGCACCCGAATGACATTTTCTTTATCAACATAATCAGGAAACCTTTTAATGAACATATCTGCCAAGTCGTTTAAGTCTTTGTACCAAACGAATCCACAAACTGTTCCCTGACAATACAAATGTGGCCACATGACAACTAAAAGCATTGTTAACATTTTTCATGGTTATGTTGAGTCAGTCACAGCACTTGGTTAAAGCTGAGTTCTGAAAAAGTCAACACTGACTTGTAAGCTGTGATGTTCATTTTATTAACATTTTACTGAGACACAATCTTTTCCCAACCTCAACCAAAGTGCTTTTGTTGCCTAAAACTCCCTGCAAATTCTGTGCAGCATAATAACATAGCACTGGTAAACACATTGCCAGTGAGCATACTGACAACTGGATGGGCCACATGAAGTACACTCTGTAGTGACCTGGATGCAAGATTCACACGGTATGTGGCAAGTAAGTAAATACATTTACACAAGTACACAAGTCTACTTTAGGTTTCCTCCACTACAAATACACTATAAATATTTAACATTTTACTCTGTGACATTTATATGATTTCTGTGCCTATTACTTATTTTGTATATTAAGATGACATACATTAAGCCTTTAAAATACAATGCATGGCTACAGTTTAAACTACCCATCAGTCTGATACTGAAGCTGCATCGAGCAAAGTTTCTATTGCCGTTCTTCACAACAAGCAGATCTTTCACTTGATATTCTGAGTTCATTTTCAAGCAAATATTATTTATTTATAATTTTAATGTTTCTTTTTACGAGTACATTCGTACATAGCATGAACCAATTCCGAGTACAACAGCATTTATAGCTTTGAAGTCTGCAATGCCCGTCCTTAGATTGGCCTTTAAAATACACAAGATTCAACAAGAAAATACACAAACAGCACAAAACACAACCAATGACACAATTGGCATGCTTAAGCATGCTTAAGCTTGCTGTAATAGTGGTTTTTACTAGGCTACTCACACTCTCTAAACAACTGGCTTTTTTAGTTATAACAGCTTGAGGGTAACAGAGGACATGTTGTAAATTGACATATTATGGCAAACAGTGTAAAATGCCTCAATTGCAGTGTGTGTGCTCATCCAAATGTCGTTTTACTCTTTTATGATCCGACAACAGCTCATTATTTGCCGAACCACAGGCAGTCCACTGAACTTGATGAGATCATACTACATTAATTTGTATGATATATATATAACTTCCTGCTTGAACCTACAGTATCGCACTGACAACAGCAGGGGAACAAAAGCCTCAATTCTGCTCTTCAGTCATTCCTTTATGCCACGCACACTCCATTGTGTCACTGTAGAAATGGGCCTTGAAAATAATAACATGTAACAGTAGAAGATGGGGGGGGATCCACATTAGACAGAAATACAGGGGATTTCATCCTTGTAAAAGGAATGGGAGAGCTATTTCTTTTTCACAGTAAATGCTTGAGTCTGCTGACATGACACAGGGGACTATTCAGCACCCTGACAAAAGCTCATTCATATCCAAGGGCGCACATCTGGGCGCATAAGACTAGGGATGAGCAATGTAATATAGAGTGCACTGAGGCGGTCATTTGAGTCTGGAAAGACTGCAGGTTGAAATTGAAGCATTCTTGTATGACTTGACTTTAAAGCTTCCTGAATGACTTTGGTTCTGGTTATGATATCATCTGTTTATACACCACTCTGAACTTATGGAGTTGTTTAAAAATTTATTAATAAACACTTTTATCTGCCTACAACTACATTACAGTGCGTTTAACTATTTATTAAACATGTATATACTGATATACAAATGATAAGCAGCTGGGGTAAAATTTGTGTTACCAAATAAACATTACAAATGTGTAGTGACACAATTACACATCTCCAGTTTAAAGGAAAATATAAAATAGGAGGTGCTGCTATCTTAATTCTATAGAAAAGAATAGTGTGGGATCAGTTTACCGTAGCCCTCCTTTAGCATTTATGATCAGTGTATAAACATTTAATAAATGGCTTACAACACACTATAATGTACTTGTACATAGATATAAGGATATTTTAAAGTGGCGTCAGCTGGCATGGTCAAATAAGTGCAGCCACTAGTCCACATCAAAGTGACAGGATGTCACACGTCCTCTAAGATGGAGAAGAAAAATGGATGAAGACCTGCTGCACAGAAATAAATGCAGCTGTTGTTCATCACAGACAAACAAGCCACACTCACAACAAACTCAGACACCTACTGAGATGTTGTTTGCAGACAGTGTAACCTTGATCAAATTTAAAGCAAAAGACAACACTGGGTAGCTCTTCCCAAATAGCTGTGTGTGGCTCCCAGTAGCTGGTTAACATGCCTGGCAAGCACTGATTAGGTACCTGCAAGCACACAGATTTACACACGCACAAGCACCACACTGCTTTAATGGGCAGTGGTGGTGAGGTAATCCTGCAGATGCTTCAATCTAATTATTACTTCAATTTGGCTTTGGTGCCCAGAGATTTGCTCAGTGTAATTTAAAACAGGTATTCTGTCAGCCTGAATCAACTGTGAGGGATGTGTTTTTGGTGGAGTGGCAGGATATCTGGATGAGCGTTACAGTATTTTTCTCCATTCAAACGTGTCTTCCAGGCTTTATGAATGAAACACCTGCTTACAGGCACAACCAGTGTCAGTCAAGTGGGGAGACAATGAATGGGTTAATGTCACTGAAACTGCTTGTATTTCATCCTCGAAATCCATGGAAACCAGCGCAAACACACCAGGAGAAAGAAGACCACATAAAAAAACAAAACACAGGTGACTAGTGGAGGACTCGCTTTTGCATGAATGCGGACATTAACATTGTAATCACAGTATCAGTCAAAGCAGTACACCTCGGTGCTACTCTGGTGTGAGACCCTTCATGATAGACCCACCACCCATAGCTTTTTCAGATCACTGCAAGCATACATGCACACATACACACACTACAGACTGGGAGTTGGTATGCTGTAAACTGATCAACATTGGGGGGGGGGGAATAATGATACATTTTTATATCATTTTGAGACACAGAAAAACACACACATACACACGGACACATCTGAGGGCAAACACTGAATGCAATGGTAACCCTGACACACTTCATTCAAAATGCCCTCTCCCCTTAGATACAGTGACAACTCTCTCCCTCACACTCTCTCACACACTCACCCATTATCACACACACGTACATATATATATATCTATATATATATCCTTCAAAATACTCACCCCCTCCTGAGTTGCTGGTGACTGAGGAATTGCCACAACCCATTTTGCATCGATGCAGCCACCGTCCAAGCAGAGCGGAGACGCTTAAGAAGAAGAAGAAGAAGAAGGAAGAAGAAAGAAAGGAGACCCAAAACACAATGGGAGAAAGTGACAAGGAGATGAAAGAGAGAGAGGAAAAGAGGGAAGGTCAACTAAATGTCTCCGACTGTAACACAGGGATGTCCTTTGGTCGTGTCCCCCTCCCCTCTCTTCACTTCAGTCGCTGCAATGCAATGGAGATCTGAGAGTGATGTGAAAGCATGGAGAGAGAGAGAGAGGCTTTTATACACACACATACGCTGGGAGAGAGAATGTGAGAGAGAGAGAGAGAGAGAGAGAGACAGAGGCTCTCACCACACAAGATATTGTCTATAAATAAACACACACAAGGTTGACCGGGAGACACGGGGGGGGGG
>JAVQJF010012284.1:0-19827 GCA_036023855.1 Gadopsis marmoratus
GAGCTAGAATGCTCCACTACATCACCATCCAAATTATGGGCTACAATAACAGCCTTCCCAGGTCACAGGAAGATGAAATTGTGGGAGGAAACGGGTTAAAAATAACCACAATGGCAGGCATGTGGAATCAGCACGTCTAGAGGCAGTTTGATTTTTCTCAGCAAGACAGACAAACCCTCTAGATGTCCACAGACAATTCTCTGTGTTTATTGGGTTCCCTCCATTTCTCTGAGTCACTGCCTTCTCTCCTCCTCACCCTCAGAGTCGCTTTATTCTTATCTCCCCCCATACACACTAAGGAACATACTGAATGCTTGTGGTGCAATGAAAACATCTATCCTCAGGAGAGCATGTCCCAATGGCCTCAGCCAAGTGTGTGTTGGCTGATGAGGTGAAAGTAATCTAAATGGTGTTCTGAGCGGCATAAGTGGCACAGGCCAGACACATACACACACAGTGTAGATCGTATCATCACACCCCCATTGTGGCATACGGGCCTTTCCAAAGGACGCCATTGCTCCAAAGGGGGTGAAAATATCGAAAATGAGTTGAACCTCCACTGAGATGGGGGGTCACTGCCTTTCTTTGCAATTTTCTGTCCCTTTCTCTCAGGGGTCAGTAATTGAGTGTCGGAAATTGGAGAAATTGCCACAAGTCACAAACAAAGTCACAAAACAGCTTTATTTTCTCGGTTGTATATGAACAGGGAAAAAGCCAACTGGGACCAGATGAGAGGGACAGAAAATGGTTTTATTTATTTCCATGTTTGCACAAAACAAGAATGTATGCGTGTGTGTGTGTGTGTGTGTGTGTGTGTGTGTGTGTGTGTGTGCAGTCTGGCAGTCATTTAGTAATTTCCATTGTCATACGTATATGGTTGTGTTAGTAAAGATGCTCTCGCTGGCCCCTGAGCTGGTTTCCAAATGTAGAGCAGAGCATCTCCTGACACACTACTGCAGCTTGGCGGCTAAATGCAACTTGTTTTCCCTTTCAACGACAAGGTGACCCCTTGCCATTGACACTAAAAAAGGGAAAAGAATTGAGAGCATTGGATCTTTTGGGGATATTAAACAAGACAAATACGCATCATCCCAACAGCATAGGAACAAAAGGATGCGTTTGATGCGGTGTGAGAATATGGGAAAACATGAAGTTGTTGGCAGTGACACCGAAGGACATTTTGGTCCAGGCTGTACAGTGACTACAACTCACACGAAGCCTTGAAAGAAGCAGTTAAATAAAAACTCATTCATAGTTGCACTGTTTGCATGCACTGTGGAAAATTTAAGTTTGAAATGGTTTGTATGAGTGTTTAATTGTGCAGCAAACAGAGGTTTTAAGGGGTTTTATACAAAAAGATGCAATGAAAGAGAATAGGTTATTAGGAATGGCAATTAACCTTTAGATATAGGTCATCTACAGAATAAAATCACTCATCTTCATTATGATCAAGATTATCCTCCTCACTCCCAAGTGGAAACAGTAATGAAAGTGCTGCACTACACCAGTAGAGAAAGACAACATGCTGATCACAGTATCAAACAATTTATCATCCCAAAATTGAAAGATCAAAGTTTGAAAGTAGATTTACAATGTACATTGAATCTTAGCAAAAAGCTGCATTTTGAGATTCACCATTTTCACTTATCCCTTTTTACAGGAACAATTTGATTTTGTTTTATCCATCCCTGGGCTTGCTGATGTATTCATAGAAAACAATAAGTGTTCTTCCACGTGCATACAATCGGAATCTTGGCAATTTCTTTCCTCTGGCTTTGCGGTATCTATGTAATCTGTGCGTCTGTATTAAAATTCATGAGGACAGATAAGAAGGGACTTTCATTAGTGTGGGATTCTGAAGCTGGTAGTTTGGGGGAAAGTTAAAGTAAAAATACTTCCAGCAGCACTTTCTAGGATCCCATGTGAGGTCAGAAAAGTGATGTCAGGAAGGTTTAGGCTCATAGCACAAGTTTATCTGAATTACATATCTGCCAGTAAGGGTGGTTTTCGATAAACAAAAAAAAGTGAACAGGCTATTTACAACATCTAACCTTCGGCGACATGTTGCACTATACGGAACATTCATATGGCCAGTAGAGGGCACTCAAAGCACACAGTGGAAAACACATAACGGCAAACGGGAGATTAACATGAAATAACCGAGTCAATATTAATTAATATTCTCTTTTCCGTCCATAGAAGACACTCATGGAATTGTGTTTTAGCCATGTATCAATAATCTTCCCAGTTCTGCACATCCGTCTACAATAACGTCCCTGTCTTTACTGCAGAAGCAACTGCGGAGCTTCAACATGACAACATTTCAGATATCAGCTTTTTTAACTTTGCTAGTGGCCATGTACCATGCCATGGTATTTATTCACAGTCTTGCATGAATTACTACTTTATAAATCCCGTTTTTACATGCCAGACCACACAATGTGACCGCAGGTGGATAGGTGGGGCGAAGAAGTACAGCTCAGGGCCCCAATGCTGTGCTGGGCAAGCCCTGTTTTGATATGCAGGCTTTGTAGAGAAAACAATGTCTAGCATTTCCCTCACAGCTGGCTGAGCATGCTTTATGATGGAGAGAAGTTGTGGTGGAAATTTTAATACCAGTAATTGCCTCACATGTGAAAAATAAAGCCACTAGAGTAGGGGCAGCAGGCTGTTTGTTGAACACCTCATTTTGAAGAGCAGTTTTGTGTACTAGCATTTTCACAAACTTTGCTTTTGTTTCAACTCCATTAACATCGCACACAAATTTTCATGGTAGAAACGTGCCAAGCGCTGTCACACGCTCATTACCTAGCAGCTGTGGCTAGACTTCTTATATTCAATATTTACATTCTTATACAAAACGCGCATATGAATAAACATTTATATCATATATATATATATATATATATATATATATATATGATATAAATGTTTATTTCCTTTTAACCGAACAAAGACGTGAGGTGCTATAAATGTTACATTGCAGAACAACAGAAACGTTAGGAGTGATGCCCGCCCTATGTTTGACACTTCTCTTGACTACCATGAAAAACTAACAAGGTGCAGGTTCCCAAACTCTTCGTCAACAGTCTGCACTTCTGGCACTGACACATCTACCGCTAATTAATAGCGAGGAAAGAAATGGACTGCCACGGTCCTCTTTGTTTTAAGCGCATGTCATGCTGTCACCAGAAATTTGTTTTGTGGTGGGGAAAAGACTGTGACGGCAGGCTTCCTGACAAGGCTTCAGGCGCTTGGTTTCTAAGCACCAGCTGGTCACTTATTAGCTCTGGCATGCAATGGAAGTGCTATTGATGCACAGCTAATGGAGAAAAACAGTCTCAACTCCTGAGCCTATTTTCTCCATCCATAGTCAATGCTGGCAGAGAGAATCAACTACAGGTCCTATTATCATCAGTTAAACCTTGAAATTTATGTAGGAGACATTACAAATTCAGAGTATCCAATTAAAGTAAAAATGTAATCATCTGATTAACAAACGTTTAAAGGGCATCTCATTATACCTTTCCAAGACTGAGGAGTAAAAGTGGCCTTTGTCATAACATTCATGCAGGTGTAAGCCTAAAGCAGGCAATGGAGGCGATGAGTGAAATAGCAATGTCTTTGGAAAATTCAAACTTCACATCCTGAAAATAGTCAGTCAAGCTTCCAATTATACTCCTGTGAGTGAGGCTTAATATACACCACCTTATTCAGAAGTGATGAAATGTATCATACGATTGACTGCTGGTAAGGAGCCTTGGCTGCAATTTAACGGTCAATCATCATTGAACCTCCTCACGTGTGGTCTCAAGCTTTTGGCAGTGACTGAAAGAATGATTTCACAGACAAGCGGCCAAGATGATATTTCTCCGCAGGGTGGCTGGTCTCACTCTAGGTGATAGAGTGAGTGAGCTCAGCGATTTGGGAGGACCTCGATATCAAGCCGCTGCTCTTTTATATTGAGAGGAAGCCAGATGAAGAAGAGGGTTATGCTAAGGATGCACCCTGTCTGGCTCCCTCTGGAAGTGTTCCGGTGGAAGGAGAACCCAGGGAAGATGGAAGGACCTGGAAGAAGTTGCTTAGGGAAGAAAATATATTTTGTGTGCTCTGCTCGAACTTCCCTGACAACAGTAAGCAACTCAAAAATGGACGGATGCTTTCATTTGTATTTACAGTGAGGACTAGAGGTTTCAGTGTAAATACTGTATGCATCCAGTCATAGTTACAGAAGCATAGACTTCAGCTCAAAGTCCAGATCGCTATCTGAAGGTCACTCAATAAATAACTAAATTCATTAATAAGAAAAATGTATTTCTCATTTTTACTGCAGCACACTAGGCTACCCCTAACTGTGTCTACCACCAGTTATACCAACCATAGCTTGTTAGCCATATTGTTCCCTGTTGCATTCTAGCTGATGTCCTGTTTGCTCTTTTCCTCAGCTGCCCTTGTGAAAGGGGAACTCTATCGACTGTACAGATCACAGTTTGTTTACCAGTCTTGGGGAGCGCTTCTGCAAATGTAAAACAGTTGTATCAAGCAATTTGTGTCTAGTCTGATAAATGGCCTCAAATCATGACACTTGAGTGAGCGTTAGTTGGGTCTGAACACTACAAGACTGAAAACGAAACAAAAAAAAATAATAATAATAAAAAGACAATATCCTACCGAACTGTCGGTGCTCCAGTTGCATCATGGGTAATGTAAGAAACAGGTTTTGACATAGAAGACATTGCGATGTTACATGGACTGAAATATTCTGAAACAAGGTGAACGCATGAATTTGTATTGTCACACCAAACATTATGGCTGTGATAGGACTTTATAGAAGTAAACCAGCTTAGACAGTAAGCAGCGTAGACAGTAGCCTAAAATTAGGTAAACACATTTATCAAGGGACTGCTGTCAAATGTGAAATCTCCTCATACCTACTATCTTTCCATCCTGTAGATGGCCAACTATACGCAGGATCTGACCAGTCACTGACTCATTTCACATTTCATCTAGCCTCATTTATCAAGGAACGAGCTGTGGTTCAAGGGCTGTTGACAAACATTTTGGTTTTCTGCAGATCAGTGACCTCTCTTTTCACTATAGGCCACTCTGCTAGCTCATATTCCCGGTGTGGTTAATGAGCTAGCCTCCGCACTGTAGACCTGTCCTCTACCTCTCCATCTTCCTCTGCAGCGCACACAGCAACAAAGATCTGTGCCCTCCAAGCATGCCCCACTGAGATGAAGTACGACCATGACAACAGTGTGGAGGTCTCAGGTGTGTCTTGTGCTCCGGCTTCGGTGAAAAATGCCACAGAGACGAATAGCAGGGATGAAAAACTGGGAATGTGTGTGTGAGGGAGAATATATTTGAGATAAAAGTGCGTAAATGAGATTATGTGCATGTGGAAGAAAGACAGGGGTGGCGATAGAGAAAGACAGAAGAACATTTGTGAAAATCAAATGTACAGTGACGTATACAATATGTAACCGGAGGTCTCAGCAGGTGGTCCACAAAGCCAAAGTGAAGACAGCTCTCGGTTATTCTCCATCAGTGCCGCCCTCCTTTCTCTCTGTGTGTCCCCACCAGCTGTTCTTTCTTTGCTATTTTCATCCCTTTGGCAACAGATTAGTTTTTTATACAAACCTTAGACAAAATAAAATGCAAATTAGATTAAAAAAAGAATTCCTTTACAACTGAGTGTCTTTTAGTACCTTAGATTATCATTGTTCTTTATTGTCAGCTGCTGTTGGGACATAACAAATAGACCGATTATTGCCAAATTGAAGACATTATTAATTGGATAAAGGCATGGCCAATGCATTTTTTTGCATCATATCATTTTTATTCCTCCAACACTTCCTACTTCTGTCACTATTCCCCTTCGATCTGTCACTCTTCACTGTTTCCTGTCTGTGTCTAACTTCTCCATCCCTTCTTAATACCTCTCTCCTTCTCTTCTGTAGTATCCCTTTTCATGTCTAAAAGTTCACGTCTATGCATTTCTCACTCTCTCAATGGCTTGTCTTCTCTGCTCTCTTTTCTTTCTCAATTCGCCCACCCCCAACACCCCCAACACCCCCAGACGTGCGTGAAAATGGCAGTCTGACAGTTCAACAGCTGTGCTCACCTGCAAGGCCGGAAACAAAGTGACAGTTTTTGCACCTTTGAGGTGCAGAAGAAGAAAGGGAGGTCTTTCACATTCTCATTGAAACTTCTTGTCGTGATTTCTATGTTTGTTCATTGTCCCTTGTTACACAGGAAGCTGTTAGATATAACAAAAATATACACAAGCTAGTCATACCTAGGCACGATATACAAAAGTTAAAGAGAAATATTGTCAGGGGTTTAAACTGCATCTCCTGAGTGTATTTCCTCCAACTATAAAGGTAAGGAGTCTCGGGTGTCGAGACAACCAAAGGATGTACCAAAGGACGGACCGACAGACAGACATGAATTTTTGACTCAAGATGACAGAATGTACATTTTGGGTGAACTTTTCATTTAACAAAGATAGAAAAAAAAAATCCAATTTGCAAAACCATCATTTTCACAGCCCTGCTGTGAATTGGGTCTTTCTAGTTCAGCAGGGCCTCCCTCCGTCTCTGTCACAATGACTGCCGTTTGATCTGAGCCTGGCCCCCCTACTTTTGCAGTGACAGGTTTATTTCAATAATGCAGGCGGTACAGGGTGTGTAGGCATTGCAGGGGGTACTGAACTGTGGGACTGTGGTGATGTGTCGCAGCAGCTACAAC
The DNA here is from genome assembly GCA_036023855.1 of Gadopsis marmoratus. Lineage (NCBI taxonomy): Eukaryota > Metazoa > Chordata > Actinopteri > Centrarchiformes > Percichthyidae > Gadopsis > Gadopsis marmoratus. Next base: position 6,754 of record JAVQJF010012284.1, read on the forward strand.
TTCAGATGAAAGTTTCTGGGGAAAGAGAGAGGCCCCGTTTTGGTGACTAAGGGCAACTACCACCAATCAATACAACGGAAAATTCTGTTCACCCATAATACTCCTCATTCATCCCCGATGGTGTTGACTTATTACACCTCAAAAGCTCCTCCTTTCCTGCATCCTTCACCTCCTCTTGCAGAGGGTCTTGCCCCCTTTGCAAACTTTTTTATTCCTTTTCTATATATATCCTCCTAAGGTGCTGAAACCCTGAGCAGTCAAGTTTGACCTGACCACATGTAAGCCGCGAGTGCACTCGCACAAACAAACACGCCATGAAGTCGTAAATCAACGCGATCAAAGCAAACCGTGAAACCGACTGACAGTACCACCAAGAATCTCATTTGTGATGTGGACTGATGTTAAGTGGGTACACACACTCCTGTTCTCTCACACACGTGTGAGTCGTAGAGGGCGTTCTCCCTCTACTGAGAATTACTGGCAGTCTCTATTCTGTCTGGTACAACTTATAACCTGCCAGTTAAAACCTGATTAAGAAAAGTCTGGGAAAGTTGAAACCCTGCTGTGTGTTTTCTCTGGCAGTCAGATTATGCCGGGAGATATTTCTAAACTAGTTATCCTGATATGGTAAGAAAGACACAATTCATTTGAATTATTCAAAGCATTTTGATTAACTTCCTCACGATAAACACTGGAAACAAAACAGCTCGTGTGCTGTGACACATTGCCAGCAAGAGCCAAGTATGAGAGAGGTAAAGAGGATTTTACAAAATCACGAGTTTTCAATTATGTCAATGTTGTGTAGCCTTGCCATCAGCTCTTTCCTGCACCTCTCTGCTTCATGCATAGGGCCTCATGCTCATTCCACTAGAGGCTCCTTCCAATTCTTTTAGGTTTGATGACTTTAGAGCAGTGGGTCCTGAAGAGGGTGATTTCTTACTGTACATTTTCAAAAATGGGGGGGACATTTACATTTCTATATTACATTTTCAAACATATCAAAAGAAGAAATAAGCAAAAAAAAAAACTTCAAACCCCTGTCAAATTATGTCACAGCTGAAACTAGTGACAAAAAGCCATGGTTCCTTGTCATAGTCACACAACAGGCTATCTAGATAACAGGGACTGTCCAAAAAAAGGAGCTCAAAACAAGGTTGATACATTTCCGATGACTAAAGCTGAGCCAACCAAATTAAATTAATCAATCAATTCATGATTGTTTTGGACTTTAAAACCTAAAATGAAAAATGAATGAAAAAAAAATTTGAAATCACTTTCAAATGTAACGAACCCATCTATGTAATAAGTGCTCCTCGATGCCAGAAGGGTCAGTCGTCTTATAAACATTGTGCGCCCAAAATAGGGAATACATGTGGCCACTTCATCAAATCATACCCACCCCATTCCCCTTCAACGTCCTATCTAGGTTTCTAATAAAGACATCTCCCCCATAGAACAAGGATTGCTTATATCAGATACTGTGTACTGGTAAATAACACTGCAATTCATTTATAACAAGACTGTCAAGTCCCCGCGATACACCGCAAGCCTGACAATGCCTCAACCTTTCCAACTCAAGGTCATGTATTAATTTCCTTTTCCACGGCCCCGTGAGCATTCTAGTATTTGCTTCATGGCTCCATCTCAAAAGCCTGCAAAGATTTCTTGGAAGCGAGCAGAAAGACGTCTATGTGTGGTGTGTAATCAGCATGTGTCATCTGGAGATTGCTACAGTCTGGATCACTGGTTCAACCTTATCTGATACACTTTGGTCAAAACCATTAAATCTGCAGCCATGCCAAATTATGAGCTGCTTGCAAATGTCACACAAACAAAATATTGATTGCTTGGAAATGTCACATAAGACCTTACATCAGTAGACAATAGAGCCAGTAAAGCGCAGAGAAGTTAGAAACTTATAAACTTCAGTAAAAGAAAAATTCCACAAAAGCCTTTATACTAGAGCAAGACAGATAAATTGGCTGAGCACCTGAAAGTACAGCCCTTTAGGAACTACAGTTGGGGTTATTGATCTGATGTAGGTCATTTCAAGTAGAAGTTAAACCCATAAGAGCTCAGCCTGAATACTCCTGGGGGTCAGGGTCAGTTCCCGTCTAGAAATTCAGATGGTGGCGTAGCAGAATCTAAGCTTCACAGTTCACAAATGTCAATGTAGATAGATCTATGAGTGAGGAAAAACACTGATGAGAAACATTACAATATCAAGAGCGAGTGAAGGAGGCTTCAACCAAACATAGACTGATGGGAGCACCGAGATCATAAAGCTAAAGGTCTTTGCTGTATTGTAAATTATAATACAGCAGCTACTGCTGAAGTACCCTTGAGCAAAGTCAATCCTCAAGTTGCTCAGTGGTCAACAGGGAGTTACGCTTGTACTGGGTAGGCCCAAAGCAGGGTGTTGCTGAAAAACAGCATTTGTTTTCAGCCAGACGTTCCCCAGATAAGTAGATTTTTTTTTTTTTTTTTTAGAAAAGGCTGACTGAACAGGCCAATTTCATTTCATTTCAAACACTAGATGACATAGAACATTAAATTCTCAAGGTAGAGTCAGAGTTGGACACAAAGTCGAGTCCCGTGATCCAGTGTTGTGAAGCACTTCAGAGTCCGCAGTCTGGGCTCCTCCATCTACCACTGAGTTACTGTAGCAGCACAGACAGAGAAGGCCTCCCACAGGATCCTGGGTAATTTAGCAGGTAATGAGCACTCCAAATCTGTCGCACAGGACCTCTCATATCTGCCTGTGGAAGGAATACACATGTACGTGCGCGTGCACACACACATACATACATTACCATAATTCAAGTTTCCATAAACCTATAAACTCACCTCTGCTGCAGTTTTTTTCATGCCCCAACAAGCAGACAAAAGCTGCACACAGCACACCGAGTTTGCATTTTAATTAGCAAACTATTTCTGTAGACTAGAACTTTTTAAAACAAAATCATGCCTAGCCTATTAACTACACATTTTAGTTCTTTATTTGTTATCTTCCCAGGGACAATGCAAGAGAACAGTGCAACAAGTTACAAAAAACATGTTACCGATTTAGTGCATATAGGATTTCTAGCCAAGGTTAATTTGCGACCCCTGACCCCTGGCTTTTCGGCTTAAAAAAAAAAAAGCTACAAAACCACACCGCATCGATATGAGAGTGGTCAAAGTCATCAAATAGGAGTCAGCGGACTGCCAGAGAAGGAGGCCATTCACAGCCAACATCAGAGATAGTCCTTGAACAGAGACATCGCCCATATACGCCCACCTCATATCATAAAGTTACATCATATAGAGTTTGCTTGGACTTGCTCTATATTAACAAGTGCTATGAGATAACTTTGTTATGATATAGCACTATATAAATAAAATTGAATTGAACCAAATACATTAAAAGGGTACAGTGGCTGCCGCTGTACACCGAGTATAGAATAATCCCTGACGGCTCCTCTGACTGTATATATTGTCATTTCGACCAAACCTATCATTTAACCCGTCACAAACACATGTTGTTACATTAATACACAATCACAGCTTGGTGTGCACACATATATATTTCTCCAACACTTAGATGTGGCTGGGTAATAATCATACTTGACTTACAGGAAACATTTATGGTTGTATCCAGTTAAAACATATGGTTCTGCTCAGCAATGTGGTTGACAAGAACCACCACAGGCTCAGAAGCACCACATGTATGTGCTCTGAGGGCAATTTCTAATAAACCACCCACACAGTCACATATGGCCCAACTATTCCATGTTCCAGCAATGAGTATTAAAAAGACTTGTGGTACTTTTACAGGCTACTTTAAAGAGCTTTACCAACACAATTAACCCACTTTTACAATGTGAATCATTTAGATTTGAAACACATTTCTCCCAAAATGGATTTACACATAACATTTTGCAGATGATCTTCTGACATGTGTTTCCATGTAGGTTATTTAGAAAATGCCAGCTGTCCTCTGAGCTCCATTTTCACAGGGGCATACAGAGGAATACGCACAGTAAAGGAATTCAAGAGCTGGCTCCACCTCTTGCTGCCATTACATCACATCCTGAGCACCAAGCAACACGACAGAAAACACTAAATGGAAAAAGTGCTTCAGAGTATCTACAGTCTCACAGAACAATCCACAGAGCTGATCACTTCTCAGCAGAGTTAGAGAGCTTAAGGTGTGTGTCTGAATAGGAGGGTGTAACTCTTTTCTAGGAAAGTTAACATTTAGAATCTGTCAGTTGCCTGCAGGCGAGATGTCGTGAAGAAAAAGGTTTCAGTTGTCGGCTGATGTTGATTTTTCACATCTGATCATGATATTTCATCATCACGACCACCAAGTCTAAGTGTGATTCTGAGTCAGTGTTGTAAAGTACGCTCTGTAACAAGTTTGTTTACCTCCATATAGCCTCACACAAACTACAATTCCTCACTTTACACGTCACTGGCAGCAAGGCCCTGTGCCCCAGAAATGCTACTTATCATGAGAAGCCTGTCAAGTGGGTGGCCAAAAACCCCTACAACAGTACCGGTTTGACAACGCTTGTAGTACATTATGTCTTTTGTTGAGACAGAGATGGTTTTGGTTTTACTTGGTAATGTCTGAGGCTGTAGTTGAGTTCACTGTTACTTTACAATCTTCCTGCGTCACCATGACTTTACACACTTCATTCCCAATCATGTAATCCTGCGGCGTTTACAACTGTCTACTTGGAACTGATTTTCAAATTAAGACCACCCTGATTTACTGTCTACAAGTTATCTACAAGGGCTGTGCAAAACACTGTTAGCCATTTAAAGTTAGCCCTCATCCCTCATCTGTCTGTTTAGCTAGCTAACTAATCCTAGCCATTTTAATTATTACCTAGCAATTAGCTAGCGTTATTAAGCCTCACAACATTACTCACTTATTTTGTCAACCTTCTTCAAAAGCATCTTGACGTCTTCAAGTTTGTCCATCGTGCTTTTGCCTTGTTAAGCATGCATTTACTATTTAATAAGTTAAGAAGCTCTGTTTTAGGGCCACATGTGAAATATTATTTGAGCCCCAACTTTAATCTCAGAATTCTTTAAAAAATAAAGTCACAATTCAAAAATACATTTCACAAGTGGCACTAATTCTCTTCCGTAATGACTTAATGCCTTAACCGAGTCTGTTTTTACATGCATATTCAGTTTTTATATATGTATATAGAAATATAAATTAAGAGACCACTGCAAAATTATCAGTTCTCTGGTTTTACTATTTATAGGTATGCGTGTGAGTAAAATGAAAATTTGGAGTCTTAATTTTTTCCACAGCTGTATGTACATATATTCCTATAACTGTATCAAACTGTGTCAGCCAGGTTATATTGCTGTAACTCCTTATTTATTAGCTCAATTTATTTAAATCCCCCTAATAATATAATGACATAGGCTGACAGTCTTCACAAAAATTGTTTACACATTTGTAGAGCCAATGGTGGTGTGGCTCAGAGGTTTCTCTCCAGCAGGGGGCCTGCAGGGTTTACAGAAACCCGGTGATAAACGTGCTCTGTGATGCCCGGAGGAGCCGGTGGTCGTGCAGACACCTGACGATGCAGACAGTCTTTCTCATAGCGTTTTCAGTTCCTCAACTCTGTCTTTGTCACTCGGTCTCCCTCTCTCTCCGTTTCTCCCGGTCTGCGTCGCTTCCTCCCCGTTTACGGTAACTCTCCCCACGACTGACAGGTCCGCTAAAACGACCGACACACTCCCACGCGGAGCCGGTCCGCCGCTGCACAGGTGCCGATCCATTAACCCCAATCATCTGCACAGCGGACAGAGGCCCGCCTACTCATTTCTGTCCAATCCTGAGCCCGTGTAGCTGTCACGGGAGAAAAACAAAACGCACTACATTATTGTTGCGCAGTGCGCATGCGCGGCCAAATGACCAACTTACTTAAAAGGACTAGTTCCTACTAGTACATAACAAAGCAGTAGTTCCGTGAACGCCTCACCGATGATGGACACATCACTACTACAGTCCCTTACTGAGCCGAGTGTTTGTGTCCAGGAGACAACTGACGCCTGAATGAATCAACTAAGAATAATACGCCCATCACTGCACAACCAGCCAATCCAGGTGTTTCCAAGGCCCTTGTATACACTTGGAAGCAATCCACCACAAGTGTTATTGGTTACACCTGTACTTTTCCTGGTATGACGCGTCAAAAAGTCTTCCCTACACAACAACTCAGATTGTCACCAGCAGTCTTTATGAGGACAAAAAGCCTTCACCCGCTTAACCTTTATTCTGAGAAGTTTCCTTGACTGAAACTGGAGACGGCTGAGAGGTTTTCAAGCAGCAGGCTAACCGGCCCAGAGCTCAGCGACTGCGCCCACCTCCACCCTGCTCCGCGTCAGGGCGAACCGCAGCACACAAACAGCCCTTTCAGGTCAACTGGCCGCCGCGCGACAAAACACGGCCCCGTGAATACGCGAATAACGACGCGCAGCCGCCACCAGAAGAGACTTACACACGGTGAACACGACAAACACAACATCTCCCAACTTCAGCTCTGCTACTCACCAAGTGCGTTTTTCCAACGTAACAAAACGAACCAGCGCCAGTTAATTCCCAGCGAAAGGAACAGCAACGCTGTCGGGCACGCCCTCAAAGCTCACCCCAAAAAATAAAACCACACACCCCAAAGTACCCAAGAGGTCTGGCTGGCTGGATGTGAAGCTCCTCGGCCGTCTGTCTGTCTGCGCTCAGCTCTGTAGGCAGACGCGAAGCGGCAGCGGAGAACATTTCCCGGAACAGTGAGGAGCAGCAGGGTGGAGTCCAGAGGAATCCGTGTGCGCGCGCGCTCATCAAGGCCTGCCAGCTGCCTCGCGCTGATCTTTTTACCGAATAAATGCAATAAATGCGCACCTACACACAGTGCAGGACGTTATCACTACAGCACTGCAACTACACACAGTGCAGTACATTATCACTACAGTACTGCGGTTTCTTCTCCTTTTTTAGAGTTCAAATGTTAATTATATATATATATATTTGAAGTTATCTCCTCTTGCATTAATCTGATGGCGGCGGCAACATTTTTACATTCAAAACCAGATACGCCCAACACTGTGATAAAGTAGTCAAAATGGACGAGCTTCAACATCAACACTGTGTACATGTCGATGTAACATTCCATTTCTTTTACTTGGTGCATTTTACTCTCATGTCCAGGCCTTTTATTTGAATTACATTGTGAATGAAAGCCTATGATGTGGATAATTAATAGATGGATGTGAATAGTTTTTCAGCTGTAACACAGTATTTTGACACTTTGATATTGCTTTTACGTAAGCAAAATATTTGAATCCATTTGATTACATACAACCATCAATACAAAAAAATTATAATTTGTCTTTTAAGGGAAGACTTACATGACACTTTGCTCAAACAACATTGAGAACTATTATGTGGACTACATTGATATCATTGTCTTATACCAGTTTAATAAGCTGGTTAAAGTGCTAAAGGTCAACTGCTTTGCTGTGATGTGTTATATACTCTGACAAAAAAAACAAAAAGACTTTCAAAATTATGTCATGTCATTTATTTTTTTAAATGACACGACAAGAATAACTAGACATTCACAGTCAAATACATCCAACCAGCTCTACCATACAGAGATGAAAAACACACACACACACAGTCATACACACACACACACACACACACACACACACACACACACACACACACACACACACACAGTAAACCAGCTGGATTTGTGTGAGTCCAGCAATACAGATTGGCAGCTTTGCTCTTGATCGCAGTCAGTTCACACAAATTTGAGGACGAGCTTCTTGGTGAGGGTGTATTTGGGCTCCGGCATTTGTTTGTATGTTAAAAATTCTCCCTTGCTGACCTCCCTGTTCACACGCGTCAGGACAGTGAGTATATCATCCATCTCCGGGCTGCACAGAAAACACATTACAAATGATACATCTTGCTCAAATTGTAGGTCTATTGTAAGAACATATTTTAGTCATGTTGCATCATCTGGTAAAACAGAAACGTTCCTTTTTTCTCGTTCACAAAGCGCATTTTATAATGGTGTTCTAAGAGGTTGTGGGTCCATCATGTCAGACAGTCAGACCTACTATAAACAGAGCTGACATATGCATCACGTCAGTCTTGACTTTCGGCATACATCGCTCTCCCTGAATCTTAGGCCCTACTCTGTGACTTTGGATTAAGACTTGTTTATAATACTTTGGAAAACGTACACATCTACACATCTACATGTGGTGTGGCAGCCTCTATTCATCAGCTGGAAAACAGCTGATAATTTAAAGTGCATCTCGACATGTTTATTAATAATTTGTGTTCAGCGAAAAAATGCTAAACAGCTGGTTATATATGCAGCACCATTCTTATACTTGTACATTATGTAATACAGATTTTTTTTTAAATCCACATTATATAGGATTTGATTTCATTATGAGTAAGTGCTCATCCTTTATGTCAGAGGCTGTAGTTAAGCCAGAGTCCAGACTGACTTAGTTGGCTAAAGCTTTTCCTAAACTGTATCATCAACATCACAGCATCGCCTTAAACGCTCACCTTTGTGCAGACCTCTCCAGCTGCGTGCACAACTCCTGGATGTAGATGGAGCCTGTCATAGTGTTTCGAAATGACTTGTAGTGCTGCACAGTGGCCATGCCCAGCAGGAAGTCAGCATCCCAGGGCACCGTCTCGCGGTGCACAGGGCCAGCATCTTCCTCCAGCCGGCTCTCTCTGTCCCCCCCCTCCTGTCTCAGCCTCAGCAGATGCGGCACGGATCCTCTCTGGTAGTCACTCCCCTGACATGCCTGGATGAAGAACAGTTTGGGCTTCCCGGTCAAGGTGGGAGCTTGCCTACTTGTGAAGTTCTTTGTCAGTTCTTGCAAGAACACCTTGCACCCATCAGTGCCAAAGACACATTCCTTTTCTCCATGGGAAAGCACGCACACCACCTAAGGTCAGAGGCAGGTTTAAAAATCATGTTACATCTCAATTTAATTTTGATTTAAGATATGGTTCCCAATGACACTTGGTTCAGTTTAGCTGGAGTTAAACATGAGTTGGAACTCGTACAGAAACGTGTAGGTTAACTACGCTATTGTGAACACAGTGTCTCAAAGAAATGGTTCAATGTTTTGGGAAATACGCTTATTCGCTTTCTTGCAGAGAGTTAGAGGACAAAATTGATACTTCTCATGTCTGTATGGTAAATATGAAGTTATAGCAGGGTTTTTGCAGGATTCACGAAATTAAATTTAAAGACCTTTTTCGAATGCAATTTAATACCTTTGACTGTCTCATGATCAAACTGGCGACAGTATGATGGAAAACAAAGTCAGAACAATATGGCCTAGAATAATTTATTATTATATCACATTTATTGCAGTACTTCCCAGCGGTATATAACAATAATTCCAAACCATATAATTAATTAAACGATCATGACCTGACATCGATAAGCAGCATAGAATGGATGGATGGATGAACCAATTAAAAATGATTAATTAATTTAACATCTAAAATCTTTTCTTGCCCATTATGAGAAAATGAGCTTCCTAGCTACTGTCGCTAGCTGCTAACTACTGTCCCAACTATCCCACTTTTAGTTTATAAGTGTTCAACATGTCCTGATCGACCCCAATTAGATACAATATTTTATAACTAACTAATTACTAGACACAATGTTTAATACTTTTGTTAGTTAAATGTAAGAATTTTAAATACATTCTTAGACCTTTTTATGTGGAAACTAAATTCAGTGCTTTTTAAGACTTTTCAAGACAATGAAGCTGTATAGCCAGCAGCTGGTTGGCTTAACTCAGCATAAAGACTGGAAACAACTAGCTCGAGTCTGTCCAAAGGAAACAAAATCTGACTACCCGCACCTCTAAAACTCACCAATTAACATGTTATTACACCTTTAGATTAAAAAAAAAAAAAAAAGGAAGTGTGAAAATGACATTTTGGGGTTTTATGGGATGCCGGGCTGCTGGCTGCAGCTTCATATTTGCCAAACAGACATGACAGTGGCACGGATCTCCTCATCATCTAACTCTCTGCAATAAAGCAAAAAGAGAGCTTCCAAACTGTCAACCTATTCCTTTAAAGAGTAAAAAGCATATACAGTAGTCGCTGATGCTACAGTTCTGAAAGTGTGTGCACACTGCTCACCAAGGCATCCTCATTCCAAAAATCCCTTGTGCTCAGTGTTTTTAGTTCAAGTCGTATGGCTTCTGCAGTCAAGTTGTTGTGTATCACCACAGTAAAGCCAAGGAGGGTGAACGCTCTACGCAGAGACTCTGTGTCACGTAAAAGAGAGACAAATTTAGGCATGATAAGTATTACCTCTGAGCATCCTCCACCCTGACTGGTGCTGGATAACTAACAGATAAACAGCACGTGAGCAAATCCATTCACATCGCCGTTCAAATACAAGTATACGTACTCTCATCCTCCTGAGTCCCTACTCTGTTCTTCAGATTTGTGAATTCCTCATTGTTGATGACCACACACAAACCACGCGGGTTGTGACTGAGGGTGTAGTAGTCTGTCTGAAGAGAACAGGCACACACACAAAGACAAATCATAAACAGCCATGGTTTTATGAATTAATGAATGACAGGCGTGTGTTTCATGTGAATGATTACCGGATCGGGAAGAGAGGGGGACACTGCATCAGAGTCAACATTCCTTATGACACCTGAACAACAAAGACAGCAGAAACTCACATCCCTCATATTTGTACGATAAATGTAATTGCATGAGAGTGTATATCTGTAACAGTGAGGAGGGGGCGGAAGGTGCTGTAACCAAGCCATTGGGGGTAATTATTCAGTAGTTGTGTGCTGAAATGAACCGGCGAGTCAGTGAGTGATTGAGTGAAAAAGCGACACTTACAGCTGGACTCCGTCTCGGATATCGACAGAATAGTTTGAGGCGACTCAGCGGTGTTGTTGGTCTGCTATGATAAGAAAACAGACTCCTAGTCCTCAGTAAACCGGCACATTGTAGGATTAACTATACACAAACACACATTTACACACACACCTGGTAATCCATGCTGACACAAGGTAATCGATCTTGATGCAGCGGGGTGATACCTGAAAACAGTACAATCATTTGATGAATTTCACAGTAATACAAGTTAAATGTGTGGGTGCTTGTGTGTGTATGCGCGTCTCATACCTTCCATGTAGCACTGTACAATCAGTACCAGTTGTTGATCCAACTCCTGCAGTACTTTAAGCAGCTCATCAAGTTTTGTAATCGACAGTAAATCATTCTTTTCCATTTCGGCAAACACATCCAGTGCCGTCTGTCATGAACAGAGAAGACTTGTTTGTGTGTGTGGAGGTTTGCATCTGCATTGCAATTCTAGAAATTCCTTCTGGTGTGACTTACATTAATGTACGCAAATAGTAGATAAAACAGAATAAAGTTAATAAGTAAGATAGTATTTTTATTGCAAGATGACTGTAGGTCACTTCAGTAATAAAATATGTAAAGATAATTAGCCATAACACTAATAATTCAATTTGATACTGGGAAGGTTGTATGTGACTTGACACATGCAAGAAGCCATTGTCGATCAAAGTTCAAAATGGCCACCAGAGGGCGTCTACATCAGCTATTCCCAACCAGGGGTACTTGTACCACAGGGGGTACTTCTACAGTTGGGGGTAAGTGGAAAGATTGCAAAGTAGCTCAACTAATTTGAAAACAAACCTTCCTTTAATTTTTTGAGTAGTGTAGTTAGCAACTGAGCACAGAAGTCCAAACAGGTAGTTTAAAAGTAATGAATAAACAGATAAAGTGATTAGCTAAAAGAAATAGATAAACAGCTGAAATAGTTAGCTGAAAGCAATTGTTAAACTGACGTAATCTCTGCTGATATAGTCAAACTACAACCCTGTTCCCATTTGGAAACATATAAATATGATATCCTTCAGCTTAATTGCAAGTGAATTTAGAAAACCCCATGATAAATCTTGGCAAAACCAAAATATTTCACTCAAGTTGCAGGTAAATGTAACAGTTAACAATGCACTTCACAAGCAGTGTTAGTTGTGAATTTTGGGCAGTGCACCACTAGTCACAGAAAAAAAGGGGCGTGGTCTCACATTGCATGTCTCAACCTGTCTTCTTCCCAGCTTGCAGTTCAACAGGAACTTCATCTTGTCAAGATTTTCCTGAGTCATGTCCTCATATATGTGGTACAGCATCACCCTGACAGAGAGCGCAGACAAGTGGACAGGAGAAAGAGGAGAGGGACAGACAATGAAACAACAGACAAAAGAATGAAACTGACTACTGCAATCCTGCCGTACTATTATCTCTTCCAGTTACAGTAAGTCTCTTTCTGCTTTTACCTGTAACCTGACAGGATGGGATTTGCATCAGCTTCCTCTGGTGGCCTGCTGTCTGTCTCCAGGAGGCTGGTGAGATCTGCCCGACGGATAGTGTGGAGCAGCTGATGAAGGAAGGAATGGTCCTGCAGCAGACCTTTTTCTTCTAGCCTCAAGAACAGCCCTCTGCCATCCCTGATCTGTGGGAGAACAACCAAGAAACACACAGACAAACCTTGAGGGGAAGCCAGATGCAACAGCTGAGAACGTTAGCAATGGGAGAGAAACGCTGTGTGTGAAACAACATACAGTCAGGTCCATAAGTATTTGGACAGTGACACAAATGTTGTACTTTTGCCTCAGCACACCATCACAATGGATTTGAAATTAAGCAATCGGGATGTGATTGAAGAGTAGACCTTCATCTTTAATTCAAGGGGTTTAACAAAAATATCGCATTAACTGTTTAGGAATTACAGCCATTTTTATACAAATTCCCCCATTTTCAGAGGCTCAAAAGGTTATTGAACAAACTAACATAATTATAAATATATGGATTTTTTTTAATACTTGGTTGAAAATCCTTTGCAGTCAATGACTGCCTGAAGTCTGGAACCCATGGACATCCCCAAATGCTGAGTTTCCTCCTGTGAGATGCTTTGTCAGGCTTTTACTGCAGCCGCCTTC
>JAVQJF010012288.1:0-46248 GCA_036023855.1 Gadopsis marmoratus
TCTCTTTCTCTTTTTTGTTTGCTGTTTGTTTGTTTGTGTTGTGTGTGTGTGTGTGTGTGTGTGTGTGTGTGTGTGTGTGTGTGTGTGTGTGTGAATGTGCATGCATTGTATGTATGTAAGAAGCTAAGGCCTGTTGTCATTCCAAAATGAACATTGAGAGATAAGCTTGAAACCCTCTCCCCAGACAGTCTCACACACACACACACACAAACATATACACACGCAGATTCACAAAGTCACACCATCTATGACATCATCATTGCGAGGACATGAGCATGGTATTTATGCCACTGACACAGTTGTGTCATGGTGCTGAGACAGCAGTAAACAAAAAGTCTGTGGCTTAAAGGGACAAGAAAAGATCCCGGCAAGTCATAATTTGGCCCGAGTAGGTTTTGGCCTTTGGGTGACAATTTGACATGAATATAAATGTAAACACATCATAAGACAAAATATTGCAAGAATTAAAATGAGTAACTCATCACAGCTTCACATTTGAACAAATTGGTAATACTGATTTCCAATTAGCAGATATTTTCATCTATAAATGCCACAGTATATAATTTGACATGGAGTTTTAAAGCAACAATTGGTGCCCAAAGTAAAGGTCCATTAGCAAACACAAATGTAATGGGAAACATGCTCGATAGTCATGGCAACAAAGATAAACTGGAGCTGCAGACACAAGCTGAACGTAACAAATGGGGATATGATGGACAGTATATGCTTTACAACCTGACCTTTGTCACTATGCATTGTTTAATAAAACAGCTCACCATCAGTGATGCCCTCTCCTTTGATGCTCTTCAGTCCTCCAGGAATAGGTTTCCCATCCAGAAAGAACTCAATAATCCCATCATCAACAGTAACGATTACATGTACCCAGGTATTATTCTCCAAAAATTTCTCAGCAGTGGCCCGGGCCACCTGGAGATTGATTGATCCCATCACTGTGTAGTACAGCATCACCGTGACATGAGACTCATTGGTGTGGACCTTCAGTCCATAATACAAGGTCCCATTCCTGGTTCCTTTGCTGACTATGAAGCCGTCAGTGTCAGGTGTGGGCACTAGCCAAGCAGAGAAGGAGAAGTTGCCAACAGCAGCAGGCCCATCATCAGGGGAGATGGTCCCATATGCTCCTGGAAGCCCAGAGAAAAACCATGTGTCTGTGGCTGAGTGGTGTCGCCTGGCATGAGGCCTGAGCTCAACCTCTTCTGGGAAGGAGGCTAGAAGGAGCAGGTCATCCATCAGAGGAAGGCCCTGTGGGAAGTGGCCAGAAACAATCTCCCAGGCAACCCGCACATTACCAAAAGTACCCTGCTGTCGGAGGATGGTGAAGGAAGTGACATCAGCCATATCATCCACTGAGAGTACATCTTCAGCAACTTCTTGGTCCAGGTTGCTGTCATTGATGGCAAAGACACCAAATGGATCGTCATTGAAAGGGATGAGAACTGAGCCAATCAGAGAAGTGTTGGCAAGTCGTCCACCCATCCCCGGGTAACCACCTTAAAGAAATAATGGACAAGAGCTGAAGACATTTCAAGACAAAATCATAAATATAAGGAATCCCTCTGTCATTTTTGAGATTTTAAAGCTGATGACTAAAATTAAATTTCATGGACATTATAAACTCAACGACAGTAATAATTTGTTACTGTAATTCTCTTTATTTACATTTTTACATTATCTGTTAAATCTGACAAATATGTCACTGTTCTCTTTAACTCACCTGAGATATTAACCAGCATGAGGACGAAGAATTCATTGAACTCTGGAAGCTTATCTGAGATGGCCTCCAGCACAATAGGCTTGACCGTTTCCCCTGTAGTGAAGGTGATGGAGCCAGATGTGTTGGTAAACTCCTGGTTTTCCTCTAGAGGAGTCACTGAGTCATTGGCAAACAGCTGCCAGAAGACTGTAACATTACCAAAATGGCCCCTTGCTCGCAGGACACTGGGACAAAAGAGAAAAGAGTAATTTAATAGAAAAGAAAAACTTTTAATTTAAAAGTGTAAATGACCATG
The DNA here is from genome assembly GCA_036023855.1 of Gadopsis marmoratus. NCBI lineage: Eukaryota > Metazoa > Chordata > Actinopteri > Centrarchiformes > Percichthyidae > Gadopsis > Gadopsis marmoratus. The sequence goes on from JAVQJF010012288.1 coordinate 2,031, forward strand.
AAAAGCACCAATATACAACTTGTTAACTTTTAAATCAAGGTGTTTTGTGCAAAAGAAACATGAATTTAAACAATTTCTTACTCAAAATTATTGGTCTTGCCCTCTTCCACAGGTTTCTCTGTGGCTTCCAGGGAGAAAATCCCATTGGCATCATCATTGGCCTCAATCACCACAGTAGCAGTGTCTGCTCCATACACAACGGCATCGCCTGCATAAACATGCATTTTATAAGGTTACATCAGGACCTGTTGATATTATGTCAGTGTTTTTGCAATCTGTATCCTTAAGTCACCAAATCAGATAGATAGAGAGAGAGACTGACATGGGTTGCACTGGCCATATTATTATTGTTGTGCTAAATTTCATGCAATAGGGGGAGGCTGTCTCATTAACATAGCACACCATTACTATGGCAACCAAACCCAGGAGGAAAGGGCTTCTTATTCATGAATAAATTCCAAAATAAAGGCATCTCTCAGCAAAGGAGTTCAAGTGAACAAAGCCAAGGACAGACCTCAACATAGAACAAACCAATATAATGTTATTTTTTATTTTTTTTTTAAAACTAAGAATTTAATAAAACCTACACAGAGATATTTTTCTGAAATAGCATTCCCACAACTGCAATAATCTCTGACAAGCACATTCTTCATGCTGCCAGACTATGAGTACACTGTAACAAGCATAAACATCTGCTCATTATTAAATAGGCAAGGTAAATAGTGTCATGGTCCCAGTATGAGTTTGATTGACTTCTAACATGAGGGTAACTGACTTTTAACACAACCACTATAAAGAACAATCCCCTGGCGTAACCCAGAGGCTAACCCTTGCTCGACTCTACTCCATGTCAATCAGTAAACAGAGAGAGGCCAGTGGAGTGGCCGGTCTTTGTGTCTTAGAAAGTCTGGAGTCTTGTAATTAAGGTCCTGTTGGGGCCCACTGGTCTTTCATTCCTATCCCTAACACACAATACTGGGATTAGGAGAGCTTTCAGTGTTACCACAGACAATGCTAAATAACCCAGCTACTCCTCGCTGTACATATACTGGTATTAAGACAAGAGAGGATAAACAGGGGAGAAGGGTGTGAAGGGGCCTGGTTGAAAAATGAGAAAAGCAACTGACTTTTTAAACTATTTATTCCCCAGAGAGAATGCAGATTATATTGTTTTCATTATCTGAAGGAATCAAAGAAGATATTTTACCCTTACCTGACATAAGCACTGATTTACAGACGATATTAAAATAAAGTGCACCCCTGTGCTAACCACTTGTTTAAAAGGAAGGTCATACTCACCAGTAGCATTGTAGAGAACAATGTAAAACGGTTCATCAGTCTCCGGTATGTTGTCATCTTCCACAGCCACAGAGATGTTCTTCATCCATTCACCCACGTCATACACCAGCAACGTGTTATTACTCAGCATGGTGAGGTCATCTGGAGATGCTTGACCGTACTCTACACGATACATCACCGTGGCAAGAAAGTCTGCCCGCCCTGCCCTCAGAACAGTGAAATTGGCCACTCCCCCTTCCCGAAGCCGCACGACCACAGGTTCTGAGGAGAGGCCAAGACGTGGCAGGAGAGACAGGGAGGAGAGGGGGAGATTACTATAGCTGTAATATATTAATATATTATTACAGCCATTCAGAGGATCCATCATAAACAGAATCCAGGACAGTATCCTTACCAGAAAAGTAAATGGGGTCATCATTCTTATTAATCTGTAAATTTGCATTCAGTATGTTTCCCATTCTGGCACCACCTGTAGCATTTAGCAATGTGATGGTGAAATTCTCCATGTCCTCTGGGATCTTAAATGAAAAATTAATGAAAATTCAAGCAAGGAATGCAACTCAAATTTGAAATGCATGCATTTTTGAGTTTAGTTAATAATTTTACCTCATCAGGTACAGAGAAGAGAGTGAGGTTTTTGAGGTACTCCCCTTCCTTGAAGGTGATGTTTCCCAGAATAGGGGTGACGTCTCCAGACAAGGCTGGCTCCAAGACCCAGGAAACTGACATTTCTCCAAAGTGACCCCTGTTCCTCGCTACAGGGTACACCGCTGAAAGAGAATTAGAGTAGACAAAGATGATCTATTTAAATACTGAAACCTTCCTTAAAGTCTCTTGACATTTTGCATCTGGTCGAAGCTATAATTTTGGTATACAACACAATAATAATGTATTTTTCTCGCTCACAACTAAGCATTTTAGTTCAGTTTAATATAGCTCCATGTCTGCCTATATGCTAAGAGCAAACACTAGTGATACTTTCACTAGAGGCTTTTCTTTCCTTCCTGTCCAGACTGATCATTAGGCTGCATCATGACTGTGCAGGGCCCACAATTTCTGCTCTACAAGTTCACCAAAGTACTAGTATATCTACATTAGCACATTCTTATGTATTACATAAACATGATACAGGCAACTCTGTTCATGTTTTAATTAGCTAGCACATTATCACAGTAATTTAAAATAATTTTATCATAGTCCAGCTCGTTCCACATGCGGACAAACGTTCTGTGGTTCACTCCAATTAGGTCCATTTTAAGTGTCAATGAGATACCACTTGACATGGAAAAGTATCACTATTATGTAAAGGACTGCTACTTCAAAGTACCCTGGTACAGCTCGTTCCCTTTGCTCTCATTGATGGAAATTGTCATTCCTGATTGGAGGAACTCAATGACGCCAAAGGGGTCGTCGTTCTTCCGCACTGTGATGTTGACCTCCCTGTGGTTGCCAAGGCGACTGGGTGGAGTGCTGTGGCTACTAAGTACCACAGAGTAAGTCTCGTCCAGCTGTAAGCACACACACACGCATAAAAACATACACACAGAAACACACACAGTTTTTATGTAGCAAATACAGGTTTAAAACACATTTTTTATTATCTAAGCCTATTGGAAGTCTTGCTTCAATAGCTTAAACAAAAATCTACCACTATCTGGCTGGGAAGACTTTATTTTGTAGTGAATTAATTAGTTATTATATAAACTTTAAAGGTCAACATTGAATTCTTACCTCAGGCACCCCGTCAGGCATTGCCACCAGCGCCACCACCACCTCTCTCTCCCCTGGTTTAAATTCCAGGATGCCCATCGCGCCGTAGAATTCAGTGCTGTTTGAAGGCACGACAGAATATCGCACCAGCTGTTTCAGCAGCTGTCCCTGAGCTCTGACCACGTGCAGCTCAACAGTTTCACCCTCCTAGAAAAGTTTATGGTTTACAGATGTCACGCGACCCGAACCAGAGACAGACAAAATAACAATATGTGGAGTTTAATGTAACAATCACTTCACATTATTTCACTTCACAACCAGATTTAAACAGAATGGTATAGTTTTAAGTGGCAGTTTTAAGACCTACATTGATGACCCATGGACCTCTGGATAATGGGGAGAACTCAAAGACTCCTCCAGGGTCATCGTTCTCCATGATGACAATCTCTCTGCTGGTGAAGCCATTTTTCAGTATCTGGTTCGCAACATTACTCCTGGAACACAAATACACACATACACAGTATCAGATCATAGTAGCAAGTGACCACTAGTGAAACGTACTCTATGTCATTACAGCCTCCATAATGACACATTGCTGAAGTGCCCTCGTGTAAGTGTACATGGCACATGATATGAACATCCCATACATTGTGCAGAAGATGAAAACACTGACATGGAAGTTTCTTGGACTTTTTCTATTGTGGTGTTTTTTGAGCTTATGAAACATCAAGTGATATCATGTCAGTAATGAAAACTTTGTAATGCATTCCTTGTATTGTGTGATGCTTGTTATTGGCTTCATATGCTGAGATACTGCTGTTTGGATTGCTTTTAATAACAATGTCAAACGACGGCGTGCCTGCATCATTATTGCTCCACAGGGGTATATATATGTATGTATGTGTGTGTGTGTGTGTGTGTTGAGAAAATTGGAGGCAAGTAAGCATCACATAATGGGTAAATTAGAGACAAAGACATGATGGAATGAAGCACTCCAAACAAACACTCCCAGCCAAGGCGCTGCATGCATACAAACACTGACATCTTTAAAAGGGCACACAATCAAGCCTGGTTAAATTAGAGCAAAACACATAAAGAAGATTCTCTATTTACTCCCAACAACCACTCTCCTTTGGGTTCCCTTTTTTCACACCATCGCTGAATCCACCACCCCATCCTAGTCCCCCTCATCCCCATGTCAACCAAAGACCCCAGAGATCCTGAAGTAGGCCCTTCTCTGAAAAACAAAGTCCTGATTCACGCCACACAAAAGGCCCAGGTTCAATCCACTCTCCACTTACCCAAAGTACACTATAAAGCGTGCTGTCTCCACCCTGTGGGGGAGGAGTGGGGAGGGAGAGAGAGGTCCCATTCTCATCAGAACATGGACTAACAGATGCACCCAAAACCCCCAAACTACTCCCACACACAAACACACACACACACACACACACACACCTCCAGATAACCAATGGGAGGATGAGATAGCACCCACTCAGCCTTTCCAAGTCCACTGGACTCACTCACTGAACTCAAGTTGGTTCCAAAACATTACACAATATCAGCTTCACACTCTAAACCCCAAATGGTTTTAGTATGACAGTCACGTCTATAGTCAGAACAGAAGGGTTTAATATGCCTCGATGATAATTAACAAAATGAACATCTATTGGGTTTGTTAACTATAACTTTTCATGCAGTAAATGTCCCTACCTATCCAGAGTGAGGAGTAAGGTCTCGTTGACTTCTGGGATATCGTCAGCCATGATAGTGAAGTTGATGGAAGCGTCGCTCTGCCCGGAGAGGAAGACCACAGAGCCATTCAAAGGCTGTAGGTCTTTAGCAGTTATGTCCATATAATTGGCTCCAATTGGCTGAAGACTCCAGAAGACTACAGCCTGACCGTCTGTCCCATCACGCAACAGGGCGAGGCTTACCTGCGGCACCAAACATCATTAGAATTAACCTCCTATACTTACTGTACGCACATACAGAGAACTCACTTTCTGAACACAGACAGAGAGGAGTTTTCTGACTAGGTTATAAAGTCACCGATTAGAGACTCTTCTCAATTAAAACAAATTAAGATACATTATACATATACGCTGTTTTACGCGATACTGAAAGTGAATAGAGACAAGCATAACAGAACCGATACTATTCGCATGTACTACTGCGATAAAGTGGTGATATCTTACTGTGCTGGTATTTCTGTCCTCTGGTTCATAAACCACCACTGTGGTGTTGCTCGTGAAGCCGATTTCCCCGTTTGCAATCTCAGGGGTGACAGTCAACGTCAGGTTTAGAGGGCCCCCAAACCTTGGGCTATTTGAAGGAATTGGACGGTTGAGATCCAGCTCCAGTGCATTCAGCTAGGCAAAATATAAGAAACAATCAATCCATTAATGGGAGGTTCAAACAGGGTAACAATGGGATGTATCTTTATGAGAGGCCGTTTTGAAAAATAAAACATGCTGCTATAATAATTGATGCATCAAAGACACAGCTCTTTCTTCACCATGTGGCCATTTCTGTCCTGTCACTTGTAAAGATGATGTCCCGTCGTTGATCCATTCTCTCCTTTTATGTTTGTGCATGAGTGTGTTAAAGGGTTTGACTGAATGTGTGTTACGTAACTAAGGTTCTACAGAATGTGAAGAGGGTTTTTCTTGTAAGAGCTACGTGATGCTGTTAGTTTAGACAGCTGGGTAAATCCCATAAGCAACATTGGAGTGCCCGTGTCAAACTATTCACACATGCAAATGAGGCACTTTGACTTTGGACGGCACTGATTTAGCCAGAAGTTCTAATGCAAACAGAAAGAGCACAATTTCAGACGTGCAAGCAAAATGTTGCCTGAATTACAACTTTAAAAAGGTCACAATTCAAACATTTAAAAAAAATTTAAAATTCAGCCACGTGTGTCACTTATGTGTCGCTCTGTACCTCGTTCCCAGCCTTGTTACCTGTATTAAGAAATGAGCTCCATTCTGCAGAAAGGCATCATTCCTGATTGGCAGTATGACTTGTACCATCCGCTCACGGGCAAACACCACATTAACGGACCTGCTAACATTCAAAACTTGGTCATGGGCCAGTGCTGGGTCTATTGGGCCTGCAGGAATGTAGAGGGCGGTGAGGGTCATAGTCACATTTCCCAGTGTACCACCATCTCGCAGGAAATTTAGCAACAGGAAACGGTCCTTGGGTTGGCTCTGGATGCTTTGCTCTTTTGCTGGCCCAAAGACAAAAAGCCCATAGACATCGTCACTGTCCTGGATGTAGAACACAATCTGGGGGAAGAGCGGAGGAAGACCAAGCGGAGTATCAGTAAAATGAACAAATCAGCAAAATAAAGGAGGCACGCGATATTTTGACTGATGAGAAAATAATCTAAAACACATTCTCTGTATCTTGTAGGAAACACAATACTTAGTTGTGAATTGGGAAAAGTTACAGCTTTGTTCATTCATTCATCATCAATTAAATGAACGCTTGGGTTGAAGCTAATGAGAATTAACATTACAATATGTTCATAGCTGAATTTAGCTGTATACACTTTGCCTTGGGAAAAAATGGGATTTCACAAGTCTGACACATGGACCTTAGCTGCACGGCACTGAGGGAGTGCCATGTGCAGTTCCCTGTGCAGTGAGGAGGAATGTGATTGATCTTTAGAATGTGAGGGGATAATTGCAATGACGCCCAGATTTACCATCAATTACTTTGGTGGATTTTGTTGTGTATCCTGTTTATGTGTTGCTAAGACTGTATCTTGGGTCATAAGAAGAAAAAAGCAGAGGTGAGGAACAGAGCGAGGGAAGAAAACAAGTGAGACTGACAGTAGTAAAACAGAGCTCTGAGCTAACTTTAGAGAAGCAACCTCTTTAATTAACTCTGCTAAGACTGCTAGAGTAGTTTTAATGAGCATTTTAACTGAAGCTCATTCAATTCCCTGAGACCTACATTTGTCTGATGCCTTGCCTGGCATTTTCACAATAGCTGCTTCTCAGCTCAGTGTAATGTGTGCGATATATCATTTGCAACATTAATGGCAATTAACTCTGATTAACCTGTGCTCCTGCTAAAGTTGTTTATTAATGCTTCAAGGAATCCCAGCTAAGCCAACTCTTTCTGCACAGATGGCAAACAGATCCTTTAACCGAGGTGGTGTTTTGGTGTGTTTGCATGTGACCAAAGCAGAGTTTGTATGCATCTCATCTTATGCCTGCAACATAAACAAGACTTAGATCTTCCCACTGCTTTCACACATGGCCAAGAGGTTTGGACAAAGATGGAAGCTATAAAAAAAATCTGTCACCACTTCACCCACGCTTTCAAAAAAAAAAAAAAAAACACTCATCAGACACCACACACAGAGTGTGCCTGCTGTTTCCGCTTTGTTTTGATTCAGCGATATTAGGGGAACACCCATGGAGCAAAGTGACACAGTGAGGGATCGACTTTTGCAGACTGTGCCAAGTTTGCCACTGTACCATACAGTAGGTCACACACAACAGTCACACATGCATAACACATGCACAGCATCTGGAGAATATGTTCCCTAACAAGTGCAGCCTTCTGTGTCTCGTCTCATTCTCTGTTATAAACACATTACAGCAACCCAGAGCAGCTATAAATAAACAAACAAAAATCGGCCTATGAAAGATCTCCTCTAAACTGACCTCCATGGGTTCGTCGACCTCTGCATTTCCAGTTACAGTATTGGGTAGCAGCTTGAAAAGAAAAGCCTCTGCTTCTTCAGGTAGAACATCTGCCACAATGTTTATTGGAATCACAGCCGTCACCTGACCGGCAGCAAATGTCACTGTCCCGGCCTCTGGCTGCAAATCTTGAGACACTGGGGAAAGGTCACTGGAGTTTCGACTGATGGACCAGTTGGCGGACACGGCACCATAGCTGCCTCCATTTCTTACAATAACGATGCCTTCAAATCTAGGGGAAAATTACAGAGGAACAAACAAAGGATGGTTGAAAACACAATAATCTTGGATTTTCTTTTTATTATGATGCCCTTTCACAACATACAGTATATACAGCCCATTGAAGATTGTAAAGATGTTATATTACCAATTCAATGGGATAAAATCGATATGTCAACACAGTTCCATAAGCATTCGTAAGTAAGCCACCTTTGTGTCAGGTCTTCGTTGATGGTGATTGGCTGAATGGCTGCGCTGCTGCTGATTGACAGGACACCATAAGGTTTATCATTAGGCTCAATGGTCACTAGCATAGTTCTGGGTGACACTAGCACAGCATCTCCTCTGATGGTCTCCTCCACCAAGACCAGAAGGAAGGATTCTGCGATTTCTGGCACGTTGTCATCAGTGATGTTGAACAGCAGGCTGGTCTTGTTGACAAATGGAGGGAATGTAATTCTGACTTGCTGTAGATCATGGAAATCCACATTTGGTGTAGCGCTCAGTCCTTCGCCACTCACCATGTAATCTACAGAAACCTAAAGACAGTATAGTACAGATGGCTTACATACATTTGTCTTGTACTTGTTTCTTCTGCATCAATATATCCATCTATATATACACACACTGTAAATATTTAGTATATAGTATACTGTACTTATATACAATTAAAATGGCTGTGGCCTATTCTTTAACAGTCAAAAGTCTAGGTAAAGAAATAACTGGATTGATGGAAAGGAACCTCGGTGTCAATAGAACCGATGAATGGCCCATCCTCAGTCAGCTGCCCACGGGTCACATTGAGGGCAATGACTCCTGCGGACTCTGGTACTGCGATGATAGAGTGGGAGAACCGCAGTGGGCTGTCATTACACCGGATTCTCAGCTGGACACTGCTGGCGTTGGGACTGAGGAGGGCTCCACCTGCCACACGCGTTAGCCTGACTGAAAATACCTCATCATCCTCTGGGATCTGACCAACAAAAAGAGATGGAAACACATTCACATACAGTTGTACATGCAGCCGTTTCAAAACTCTGAGTATGTAACTTGCAAAAAACTTGCTCTCTTCAAACTTTGGGAATTTGACCTTTAAAAATGGCAAACCCATCAGGACAATCTGGATATTCTTTATAACTGCCACAATACATTTTCCAAATATATCAACAGTCCATCTTTTGTCAATCAAAAATCAAACTTAAAATGTTTAAAAATGATGGTGGAGAGGTGGAATGACAGACCAACACAAGCTTTAAATGAGAAGTTTGTTTAATACCTGGTCATCCTGGATGAGGATACTAAAGTGCACTACAGCCTGTCCTACAGGAATAGTGATGTTCCCTCTGTCTGGACTGAGGTCCTCAATGGCAGGGTTGGGACCATCAGAGATCTGAACAGGAGGAGTCACAGTGATGTTTACACTTCGGCTTGCCCATGTATTAACATACTGCACATGGATAATGGAGAAAAGATTATGTCCTGCTACGGCATTACATGTAATCAAAGAATTATGTTTCTATTTGGGTCCAAATTCTTGGAATCACAAGTCAAGTCTAGCCAGTGGGATAACATACCTATGACACTGTCAGTCCTTCTTAAACACTACAAAGCAGAGCGTCTTAGGTTTGTTGGTTCTATGATCTGTACATTGCACTCTCACCTCAAAGGTCACGGTCACAGTCCCATATGTTCCCTTTGCTCTAATTAGGGTGAAAAGCACAGAATGGTTCCTTCCTCTTAGCTCATCGACGACAACTTCTTTAGTCTGAATTGAAAAAGGTGACAAAGTGAAGCAGACAAACAGAAATAGATCACCAGTCAATTCAATTCAATCAATTTCAACACGGTTTCTTATTCCTGATTATAATGATCGAGATTATGAACCAAAGCAAAGCATAATTTTTAAAAGATTGCAACAACAAAACAAAGCCAGAGCCAGTTTGAAATGGGCCTTGAACAGAGAGTGATGGTGAGCTGAATATCTCTTACTGACAAATCAAAGACAGATAATTATCAAGTAAAGCCAGCTGACTGCGAAGATAACATGTAATCATAGAGAACATTTGATTTTATTTGACTTTATTTGATTTTGACTTGTCCATAATGTTTTTTTTTTATATGTTTTGTATTCCATGTTTCCAAATTTGGAACTACACATTTTTATATATACTGATCATTACATATAATAGTGAACAAATAATTTCCAATCTCAATGTGTTAAAATTTATGAATTCATTTGGTTTATATTTTTCATTTTGTATACTGATTTGGCAACAGTACTTGCTAATAAAGTAATCAGAATGAACTGAATTCAAAGTGACACACACACACACACAAAAGAAAATGATCTGAGCCGGAACTCAAAACTGCACATTGTATTCTGTTTCAGTAAATAAATCTGATGCAGCATTAAAGACTATATTCAGTTGTAACATGGAATAATAATCACATTCAATCTCACTGTATTTGGAAATCGTGGTATTAAAATTTGGAAATGAAATCCCCTTCTGCTTTTCTACACAATTCAAATAAAATTTTGCCATAACCAAAAAAATTCAGTTAATACACATGAAGAAGAAAGAAGAAAAAAAAAAGAAAGCAAAGCAATGCCTTACATTAATTAATTCAGTACTCTAACATAAACAAGGCCAGGAGGCCTTTATTGATTCTAAGCAAGCCAAATCATTTTCCAGGATATGAGACCATCTGGGGGTGGTAGAGGAAACAGTTACCAATATACCACAGCTACCATGGAGACACTACAAACTCCCACTTATAAGTGAATCTAAGGTGTGTTGTGGTTTTAATTGCCCCTGGAAACCCACAACCACTAGATGGTCACCTCTCCCACAGTCACAATACTGGCATGATTGAACACCTCTCTGCTGTAGTGGGTCCAAATTACTCCACCCTGACATTTTACTTTCTACTCATACTTGCTAGCATCAGAGGGCTCAATTTTTATGAACCTGGTCACAAATGCATGGGCTTGCCTATGGCGCAAGTGCAGGGTGGTGTGGCCAGCTAAGGTTTGCAATATTGGTGACCACAGGCACAAATCTGATGCTTGGAGCAGGGTTAATATATTGCTAGCAGGAGGAATGCATTATCAACAGGTGTAGTTAGGGCAGGTTTCAGTAATGGGCATTCAATTCAGCACCTCTTAAACCCTTTAAAAAGGAGTTGACAGTTTCCTAAAGACTCAAGAGAAGAGTTGAGGCAGCGTTGCTTGTTGGTGTTTTGATTTATGGAAAAATTCCAAAGACTCCCAGAGGCCTCTTGTACTCGAAATAATTAGCATAATAATAAATAAATAACCACCTTGTTACAGATTTCTCAAAGCTGCTGCTGTTTCGGCACTAATAGCTTGTTCACATCTAGAATAGTAACTATAAAGACTGTAAAAACTGTACGCAATGGTGATAACACACAACTATGATACATTGATGTGGGCTGAATTAATCACAGTTAGAAATTAGAAGTGAAAGACTGTAACAGAGGAGACCAAAGTGAATGAACAAATAGAGACAGGATGCATGTGGAAGACAGAGGTTTCTTACCGAGTTGAAGGCAATTATTCCAAAGGCATTGTCATTGGACAGGATGGTGATGACTGCCTTGTTTGGGGTTCCGAGTGTCACGCCATTAGAGGAGCTCTGGGAAGCAGATGGAATTTAAATGGTTAGATAAAACCCGGCAAAGTACACAGTATGGACCTTAACAGACATGTGCTCATGTGAAACACCAGAACGCCTGCCTTATCTTCACTTCATTTCTGTGTTCCCACCGAGAGGCCCTGGTGAGAAGGCACAAACACAGGAAGCACTGGTCTCAGCCCAGCTGATTTGTCAGGTTAGCTCACAGCGGGAGACCTCTTCAGGACTTGTGCTGTGCTCTTTGATTTGGCACTAAGACCTGACAAACTTAAATTCCCAACGTGCTTAAAATCACACAGTGGCTTCGCGAGGTTTACACTGTGAGTTTCTAACTTAACAAAAAGTACCATAACCTATGATCTGTGCAAGGAAGTTTTCCTTTTTCTGAACCCTACTAAAGAGAAAGACCACAGCCTTGTTATTTGGTGTAACTTTCCAAGGTTTCCATTAGTGAGCTTTAGCATTAGTGCACAAGCTTCCATCAAAACCTCCAAAACATCTGGACATAGGGTAATTACTACATGTTCAGCCATTCTAGAAAATGATCAGCTATGACAGTCTTGACATAGTATGATAAACAGAAACACAATTTTCTCCCCAAAAACTATTTTAAAAGGCTTTTCATTTTTCTCTGCCAAACTCAGTCCAAATGAAAGTCCTAAGCATCAAAACGCATGTGCACATGTTAAGGTGAGAGCAAGCAAAGGAGGCTTTGGCCTCTTGCATTCATCCCTCTTTTCATACAGGGCTTTTCCCAGCTGTAACAGAGCTTTCTTTCTGCCGATGAGCTCTTGTAGCGGTCAACTCACAGACACAGAATCCACACGCTTTCACAAAGCCGAGCCGCTGGCCGCGCCAGGAAGCTGCTCAGTGTGCTCACACACATATGCACACACACACACACACACTTTTGTACCCACCTACATAAAAATGCTCAAATATACAGTGATTAATACACACAAATTGGCTACTTAAAAGACAACTTTGTTATGCGCATGCACCACTACTTAAGCCCTGCCTCCCCCAACCTAATATGCTATGACCCACTGTGTGTTCCTGCACACCGCTGGTAGACTGCACCTGCTCTGGTCCGCAACAATTCTACACTATATCTACATAACAAGTCTTGTTCTGTCATATTTACTTCTAACAAAGTTAGTACAATACTTACTACTGAATCAGAAATGATAAATGTACCCTGATCAACCCTTTATTTCTTACTTGTGCTTGATCTAAGACATCCTCCACACAGTCCTTCAGTAAGCTGATAGGGTAGCATTTGGCCAAAGCTTTGTCTCTGCTGTAGTGTAAACAGACAGGCTAAGTGGGCCTCATGTGGTCTTTCACTCTAGTAGCAGGCTAAATACGGGCTTGCGCTACTGGATTTTGACCAGATGTCACAAAAATGCAGCATCAAATTGAAAATGTTGTGAAGAAATTCACTCTTGCTGACAGATGTTCAGAGCTGTTGCTGTTTAGAAAATGTACATATCTAACAGTGATTCACAACAATGGCCTTTGTCATAGGTTTTCTACTGAGGGATAAGACAGGCAGATAGAAAGACCAGGCCCCCCCTACCTCATCAATCACATTTGACAGCTAAAGGCTACATGAAACCATGGAGATAGTCTCTAGGTGTAAGGCATCCTGGGCTGTGATGGTAATGCCTTTGACAAAGACAAAGATGTATACCCATTAAAAAACATTTTGAAACTTTGACCGGTCTATAGCTGTCCTATACAAGACTATGCACAATAGCAAAAGCACAATAACATCCAACAAAAGGATTTGATTTTTTTTATCTTACACTAACTGTACTAGAATAAAGTAGCAAGTTGCACCTTCTGGTGAAATGGTGTGTAGTGTCAGCAAAACAAGTCTCAAATTGCATGAAAAGATATGAATGTACCTGGTTGTGAATCCATTCATTCATTGTAACAGACTGAGCTTTCATCTTCAATAGTGTGTCAATTGCAACACACAACATATACAGAAATGAAATCCACGGAACGGACATGCCCATCAAAGTCAATGGGGACAGTGAATGAGAGAGTGACTTTAATCTACTGTGTGGTTAGGCTGTGGCTGTCAAAGTTAGTTTCTTTTCACAAAGGTGTCTTTTAGTGGGGGAACCTCAGAGACGCACACAGCATGTGGCCCCACCCAGGCCAGCCCTGGAAACGTCCTACAGAGCCGACACATCAAAGACCCTGTAGCTTAGATCCTCCCAGGCTTGCTGTGGCTGCCGCCCCCACTCTCTATTGCTTAGTAGCTGGGGTTAGGGTTTAACATGGTCTGGGGCAGCATTAAAACAGTCAGAGGAGAGAGAAGGGTGCGAGAGAGGATTAGGAGAGGGAATCATTATCAGTCCAGAAATAGATGATTGGAACATAAATGCAATACCTTTATTTACACAAATGTTGACAACACACACACACACACACACACCTGCAGTTTAAGGATGAAGGTAAATGTCTCGTCGGCTTCAGGCAAGTCGTCATCTTTCACACCAATGAAGATGGTCTTACTGGACTCAGTGGACAGCAGGAAGGCTGCAGCATCACTGGCTTCAAAGTCCCCTGTGTTGTCTCCCTCTAGCTGGGTGTGACAAGCAAACATTAAATCGTATCAGTCACCATTTAACTAAAGTAAGATTACTGCTACTTTGCGTGTTTTCTGCTTTTTTGAGATACTTTTTGCATTGTATTTGAAAGTGGGAAATGTAGAGAAATGGGAAAGGCACAAGAGAGATAGAGGCAACATGACAGACTGGGTTTGATCCCAGGATGCTGCAGGTACATGATTTGTATCTTAGACAACTGAACCAATAGGATGCCCTGGGCTTTATGTTTTGGCCCGGTTCAGATTTTTCCCCCAGCAGGGAGCAGATATCGTGTTCCTAATACTCATTATCTGATTGATCTTGAGTTTCAATGTGCTTCTGTTTATGCCCATTAATTTCCTAGAAGGAAGCCTGGTATTACAGAGTAGAACTAGGAAGCCCACATATAAAAGTTCATGTAAGAAGAAATATAGTAAAGATATCAAGAAGCATAGGAAACACCCCAACCACTCGACCACTGCGCGGCCGGCTCGCCTTACCAGACACCAACTGTGAGCAACAGACACTAGCCCCCATGTGGAGGACATAAAGCCAAAACCCATTCTGTGATTTCCAAGACAGTTTCTGCAGACACACTTGGTCTGCGCACTGGCCACTTTCTGCCATAGATAAAAAGGTCACTTATTCCCTCCGTCAGCGGAGAATGTGACAGCAGGGCAACGCAGCAAGGTGATGAGATACAGACAGAATAGATGATTTGACAGGTTGACGAGTATGGACACACGAGTTATCCCATGTCCTACCAGAACCACAGCCGTCACATTGACCGGGTCTCCCACTCTCTCCACGACCAGCCGGACCACAGATGTGCTGCTCTCGTTGACAACAAAGTCAGTCTGCCCCTGGAACTGCAGCGTGGCTGACTCAGACGTAGTGCCAGGGATGGACAGAGCCAGAATCAACCCAGCTAGCAGGAGGACAGGAAGCATTCCTACAGAAAGGGAGAAGCATATGGAGGAAATATTAAAAAAGGGTTCAGGAGAAATAGACACAGACATAATGCATATATTTATATAAAGTGTGGGTATTTTTGAGGAGTTTTACTAATTAAGAGAGCTATAAAAAGTAAGGTTTTAGTTCATTCAGTAAACACATAAATACATTCCACATTTAGAGTTTTAGCGATCTGTTCCAATACTCTATTACACTGCACAAATTCTGAGTCGGAAATGTATAAATACACCTACTCATCACAAAACTCAGATGATATCGAAATATTAATTTAGAGACTTTAGAGAGAATTCAAAGTCAAAAAACAGAGATGAGGGCAACAGGGAAGCTTCCCAGACAACGAAATGACAGACATATTTACAAATATTAAGAAACAGCCCTAACCACAAAATGTCCCATATTCTCTATACTAATGAATGTTGATATTAAAAAAAAATAATAAAAAATACAGTTGGTATAGATTAAAACTAATATGATCTACAGGCAGTCTCCAGAGACCAGATGTTCAAGAGGCCTGGCTTTTGAAAATGTGCAGCCAAGCTGACTGGCAGGCTTGTTGGTCATCGTGGTCTAAATGATTCATAACATTATTCCATAATTCTAACGGCTGTTGTCCTCATGCTGCCATGACCGTTAAAGGAGCTGCTGTTGAGTTTATTCTTCTTGACCACATTAATTTAATATGTTACGCCAGAATAAATGTGATCACTCAAGGTAGGTTTCAATAATTCAGCATGATGCTTCAGACAGCCTCCCGTACAATTCTCTCTCTATCTTATCTTCTCTCCTGCTTCCTCTAATCCCCCTCACTTCTCAGCTCGTCTCTTCTATACCCCTCTGCCCTCTCTTCACCCCGTCCTCTCCTGTGCAGCTCTCTCACCCAGAATAATCCCTAAGCTGTATGGAGCCACTCAGACAGTTGTCATGGTTAACACAACAAAACAACACAGCATGACAAGTGGGGTGGAGCCAGCTTAAAGCTAAATTGTGGCCACTCTGTCCTGTCTCTCGCCATCCCATTCATAATCTGCACCACACAGCCTTGCCAAGAGTGTGAACACATAAGGTCTTTAAAAAAAATATTTGCTCTTAATTACAAGGTTGAAAAAGAACATCAGCAGCTACGGTGGATGAAGTCATGCTGTTTGGTTCTTTCTTCACAAGCAGAAATCGTTTAGGAAAGTTGGACATTGAAAATATCCCATTTTTCATATGTTCCATTACTGTTATATCAATCTGAGTTATTCTCAGTACTGGCGGGTGTATGTTTAAATAGCAACCATCCATCAATCAGTTTGTCAGCTTAGAGAGGAGAACAAGACACTGTATCGGCATTAGAGGTTCTTGGTTGACAGATACAGTCAGAATGAAGATGGGTGTGTGTGTGTGTGTGTGTGTATGTGACAGAGAGGGAGAGCATATGCATGTGTGCGAGAGTTTGTGTGATGTCAAGGGGCACGAATGTGTGTGTGTGCATTTGTTAAGCACATGCCAGCAGTGGAGAGATTGCTGGGAAATCCATCCAAAAAGGATTTGGAGCTGGTGGGTAGTGGGGCTGGACAGTGGGGAACTGAGGGTGAGGCTAAGGGAGAAGAGAAGTGAGTGTGTCGCTGGACAAAGAGGGGCCGTGGCAGAATAAATCCTGTTACTCGCCCTCTCCTGTGGTTGGGAACTTTCTGCACTACTGATCGAGAGCTTGAATGAAAAGCTATAAACCTTCTCTCGTGCACCGTCTCACCGGAGCTGCCTTACACAGGCTACACTAGCCTAGGCTACACTCTCATAGTGTACCTGAGGGTGTGTGCAATTTCAAAGCATCTGGACACCTGCTACTGTACATCCACTTGCCTGCCTGACTGAGTGGCCGTATACTGGACAGTTAAGGCGCCAAATGTCTGTTTTGAACATGGCAATACTTCAGTGACCACAGCTTGCAATCATCACAATTTTATCACGTAGAACAAAACATTTTTCTTTCAATCTCAGTCTCTCTATGTCATTTCATGCTTTTGGTTTTCAAAATGAAAGATCTGAAATCCCACACACCATTTCTTCAGTAAATCTTTGTGCCTCAAAACCTCACGTCCAAATGATCACCTAACATCACTTAGACCACAATCTTTTAGATGGAGGGTAGGAAGCATCCAACCCTCTAACCTCCTAACCCCCTACTCCAAAACAGAGGGGTGGTCCCTTTCGCACCCACTGATCAAGATGACGCACTTTCTTCAAAGGGCCTAACACAAAGCAGATGCTGTGCAGATGGCACAGGTCTGTTTTATATGCGGCTGGGCAGTTTTTGTGCTGTCGTCATGCGTTGTGCCAACCCTGACCCCGGGTGCTACAGGGGGACCAAGGAACTGTCTGTCACAGCAAAAGGCGACATGGAGTGCCTGGCGCAGACCTCTGACATTGATAAGGCTGGGAGTCAGAGTCCATGTAGAGAGGTGCACAGAGACACAGTTGCATGCATGCATGCACACACAAGTTTGTATACATGGTTGCATTTGCCAGAGCTGGCACAATCAGAATATGCATCCAAAATGCAAGGTCTCAATGCTTTCTCAATTCTGGGTGACAGGTCAGGACACTGGAGAGCTCCGAAATTCATGAAGACACACCGTCCAACACAAACATCCTGGGCCAAAGCAATAGAAAATGATGGCTTGGGCCAGGACTCTGGGACATGGCGCACTAACAAGCCACAGACAACACCACAACTAAAGAGACTTCACATTCTGAACATCCAAGATTGCTTTTATTGACTTACTCTGTGACTCTGACCTCAGTCAGCTGACTTGTCTTTTATATTGCATTACTTTATTTCCAGGAACACATACAGTGTCCAATAAATATGCATTACCCACTATATATAGTACTGGCTAAATATGTGGCGCTCATGTGATGATATCATTGTATTCATACACAACAGAACAGCAATGCATTGTCTAGTACTATTCAATAAGTCATCAGGCTCAAATGAAAATGAACCTTTGGCATGGAACAATCCTGAATCATTCTTCACAAACAATTAGGTGCAATTTCCTAAAGTTGTTGTTCAAATCGGATTATTATCTCGTTAAGCCTTGACCTTGAACCTGCTTTCACGACCCTTTTTGTCCTGTGCATAATACTTCCAGCTAACTTGTTTCGATATGCAGAGTCATTCAGAATTATGGTCCTCTTGCACAAGCAGGCTTTGTGCTCGCCAGGAAAGATTCTGAGCGCTGGGCATTGAGCTACACCACTAAGTTTCACCAGCTAAGCTCAGATCAAAGCTGAAAGGAACAATGCATAGGCAACATATACACACATTAAAACATGAATCTACCATGTTAAAACACGTATACTATATGTATCCCTTCAGCACCCACTTGCTCTCACTCACTCCTCTCTATTGTCTGATCTTCCTCTGTCATCACGACCTTCTTCTTGGAATCAAACACCTTTTTCTGCATCTCTGTGATGGATAGCTCTTCACAAGAGAGCATTCTTGGCCGGCTCAAACCTAGCCTGCTCTAACCCCGACCACTCACAGTGATGATATCAGTGCTGGTCAGCAGTGGTTTGACCCC
Source organism: Gadopsis marmoratus (assembly GCA_036023855.1). Classification (NCBI taxonomy): domain Eukaryota; kingdom Metazoa; phylum Chordata; class Actinopteri; order Centrarchiformes; family Percichthyidae; genus Gadopsis; species Gadopsis marmoratus. The sequence continues at coordinate 20,789 of JAVQJF010012288.1, forward strand.
GTCACCTGTGAGCCCTTCTTACGGCAGCATACCAGCAATAGGAGCCCGATTCCTGAAAACCATTACATCGGATCCCTTACAGACATACCATGCATACACACACACACACTCACTGATCTATTGGATATCCCTGTCAGAGGTGCTGAGGAGGTGTCTGGTTGCAGGGCTGCTCCTGAGGTCAGTGCTCGGTGCTGATGCCTCTAGGGTTTCTCCTGACAGTGCCCCTGTGTCGTAATCTTTAGTATCAATTATTCACTGCAAGTCTAAGACTGTCAGAGGATGGTGCAGTAAAGGTGACACTGCAGGATTCACTGTATAGAATGTGCCATGTGCTGCCTGTGCTTAGTCAGGTGATCGGCCTGTTGCCATAAGTATACATAATCACACACGTGCTGTCACAGGCTGCCATGTTTGGGAGTAAGTGACTTAAATATCACGCCGTTAACTAGAAAACATGCCCGTTTCATTTTTGAAAAGTATCAGCCTCTATAATCATAGTCAAGGACTTTGCCTTTCCCCTAGTCATGTCACTGAGAATACTCAGTATCGGAAGATTTAAAAGAGGAAAGCAGTAACAGTGGGATAACAGTCTGTAGAGTTGTAATCAAGGGCTTTCCCATGAGGCATCCCTGCCCTGAGGCTCCCCCTGGTCCTGAGACGCTCTTGGTGGAGAAGTTGCGGTTATATCTGGCAGTTAGTCACATACACACGCACACAGAAAGTGATCTCTAGTTGTCTGACACTGGGAGGCCTGCAGTGGGATCTCATTCATCAATCTTACAGCTCTGGTCGGTGATCTGGAGTCGGTCTGGCCACAAAAAGAAACTGCTCTGTCATTAACATCAACTAATATATCAGTGTTCCTGGAACGAATGTTTGCGTGTCTCCTCGGGACAAATTCACACTAAAAGCCAACCATGACAGGATGACTGATACTAGCAGAGATAAACAGATAAGAAAACAGCAGCACACACAGACAGATGATGCGGTAGACAGAAAGACATACAGAAAGAGGTGATAATAAGCCTTTGTGTACATCAGCTTGTATTTATGTATAAAGCGTATAAGGGGTGACTGTTAAGCCAATTCCTTTGGGGATATAAACTTTGGAAAATGCCCTGTGGTTGGAGGGCCGGGTTATTATTCAGAGGTCACAGTAAATATGAAAAATGCCTAATTTGAGCAGGCAAGAGCAGAATTTCCCCAAATATCTTGCAAAAATAAAGTTCATTAAAGTCCTTGATACCTTAAAGAGAAAATTAAATAGAACAAATCCAATAAAATAAAACCTAGTAATAACGTTACTGTGTCATTTAATGCATATAAACAAGATGTTTCTCTCAGGCTTTGTGTTTGGCCCAAACCCAAGGTGCCTCCTCTGCTCTGTTTATTGGATTGTTTTCTGTCTGAGCTGCACTCCACGCTAAACGATGCCATCACCCCAGTGTGTGCCGGGCCTACCTCAGAAACCACCCACCGTCCGATCTCAGCCCGGCGTGGCCACGGCTGCCATAGCCGGTCAACTCACAAGCCCATAATTGCACTTCACATGTAGTTTCTCCCTCTGGTATTTTTAGATCAGTGAATGTTCTCGCCATACAGGGAAGTTGGGGGAGAAGAAATTAAGAAACTTAATAAGCGAGTAGAGCTAAAACATACATCATTAAATCTGACAAAGGCTATGTGTTACTCACTGGGCTTATTTTGGAGCGCTCTACCCAAAAACAGATTTCTATTTATTTTGAGGAGAAAAACAGAAAACCTACCATTAGTCCAACAAGAAGGGGGTGAAAGAAGTTTGGGAAATGGGGATGGCAAATGGGCTGAACTGCAGCCAAATTATGCCATTCCACATAAGGGGAACTAGAAAACACTTGAATGAATACCTCTCTAAAGAACAAAAATGCACGAGGTCAGCCTCCCAGCTATTGTCAGACGATACTTTGCAACCAGGCATTTCTCCTTCAGGGGCAAGAGGCTGCCAATCAAGTGTGCATTTTACTGTGAAAAACGAAACAGAGAGAGGGAGCGTTTTCCTGAGGTATTGTCCAACACGGCCCTGGTTGGCTGCTCTTAAGTTGAGCCAATGGCATCTCGCATCTCTAACTAAAAACAAGAGTTTTACCTTCTTAGGAAACAGCGGTAAGGAATGAAAAAAAAGAGGAAAGTGGTTCCAATTGAGTAGGAACCAGTGCGTGGGCAATTTAGAGCGTTTCCAGTTTGAGCATTAGATGACTGATTAGCCAGTATGACACACAGCGATGGAGGCAGACAGAAAAGCACTTTTAGGGGATTATACAAGGTTGTGTTCTCCAAAGCCTCGCAGACCAAAGGGCCAAATTAGAAAGTGCATTACTTCATTGCATGTAACTGGCTGGGCCTGGATGAAATGCTAATTGCATTTCAAAAGAGTCCCCATAACAGAAAGGCAACCCAGAACGGGGGTGTATTTTCATTGGAGAAGAAGCGGGACTTTACGATTCACTGACCAGCACACAGTTTTAAGGAGCAGGCTTTTGTTCGCTCATGCTCCTTTTTGTGTTTCGTGCGCAATTCTAAAATTGCCACAGTTCTCTGTTCTTTTGTTTCGCCCTCTTTTTGGCATGCTGGCCTCCTCCCCAACAGAATCCAAACCATCCTATTCAGACTCCCTCCTTTTCTCTCGGCTCTACTCTATCACTCTTAAACAAGGACATGCACAGCACACACATCCTCGGTACAGTAAGTGTGGGAGAGTCCGTCTTTCAGGCTATTGCAGCATCGGAAAACTAAGGGCCAGATGGCAGGATTGAGGAGGAAGCAGATCCCTGAACAAGTGCGGTCCGCAGATCCTGATTATCATACAGAAAAATAATGAGAGCCGTTTTAAAACGAGCTGCCTGCTCATTGCTTTCATCGAGCTGGTCATCAAGCTTTGTTGTCTGATCCCACAGAAACAGTCATTCACACGATATCCGTGAATGTGAGAGGGTGGACGTACAGGTACAGCACGTACAGGCGTACACATTGTAACGTGTGTTTGAGTTCTTGTCATACACTTAACATAAGCACACCTCACATCAATTTCAAAGCTGTCTTGGCTTGCATTAAATAAATGTAGCCTGTGTGTGTGTGTGTGTGTGTGTGTGTGTGTGTGTGTGTGTGTGGATGCAATGGGTCAATCACACACTGTGGGAGACGGCGGATAAATAAGGTTGAAGGGCAATGGAGAGGAGTAAGGGTTTCAAAAGATTGATCTCAGAGTCGGTGACCCTACATCGACAGGTTTATGTTTTAAATAAGCACCCCAACCTTTCTTTTCTGAAGCTCACTCTTTTTCACTCTGTCTCTCTCTCTACATGCACACACACACACAAAGAAGAATACTAACAAAGAAGGAAGGGTAGTAGGATGGGTAGCCATGATGTCCATCCAACCGAACACAAAGTGTGACCCACTCAACCTGACCCGTCTAAATTAGGACAGGAAGCGGGGACCACCATGTGATGTGTCCCCCAAAAACATCTAGGCGAGGGGTAGTACTCATGTGCATTTATGGCCAGACAGCGGGACCCATGTAGGGGTCCGTGCGTTTAAAGAATGAGATCAGTGAAGAGCAACCAAAGAGCACGTTCATTTATCAAATAAGGCTGTGGAGCAGGTTTATCACTTAAGGAAGATAAGTTATGATTAAAAAAAAAAAAAAGGAATTCCTGCTTTCAGCAGTCCTTGAGACTTAATTTAATTTGACAGAGTTTAGCCAGGTTAACGTGAACCAGAGGCCAGAGGAAACAGCCTTCCTAAATGTTCTTTTACTTTTGACTCTGTTTTGACATCTGAGAAAAGGATGTTGATCTGTGTCCTTCCTGCACTCAGTTTCCATGCAGTTTGCAAGTTGAAATGAAACATAGCTGCCTTGTTTTTTTTTTTTAATTGAAATGAAATGAAATTTCCATAGAATGTGCATATTACAAAAAATGTTTGACTGGTTAATTAAGAATACTTATGGGGGAGTGTGTTTTTTTTTTTTATTACACTCAGCACAGCAGGTAGGAAAGGCCTCTGAGGCTGACCTATTTGAGGCCGCCGGCTTTACTAACATCAGAAGAGGTCAAAGTTCAAGTTTAATACTCGAATGGAGATGCTGGGCAGCTGCAGGAGGGCTCCTTGTCGCGCCTATAGCGTGAAAGATAGAACAATAACTGTGTGTATGTGTTAATGCATGTGTGTATGTATGAAAGTGTGATTATGAGAGTTGACAGCGAGTTCATGGCTGAGGGTTTGCTGCAGCGACCGTACACCGGGAACAATATGCGGTTCGTCAGACCCACTAAAGAGACCTCAGGATTGTTGGCCATCACTTTGGGCCCACCACTTTCCTGTCCCGCTGCTCCAAGGACAGCAACTATTAAAACATGATACTCTTCTGTGCATAAGCATGAACTGTCAAATGATTTTTGAAAACAAAGTATTAAAATCCCAGAGAACATTATGAGAGACTTATTAACGACCTGAATTTGTCCATTCAGTAAATCTAAAATTAACTTCGTCAGGGTTTCCAGACATGCTGGCATCAGACCTGATGATCTCATTCGAGTGAAACAACAGGACAGACTTGAATAAACTAGGATAGTTCCTGTCTTATTTGTTGCTGGGGGGTTGTTACCGAATGTTCATTAGAAATTAGAAAATGCAACATTATCTCTCCATTATACTCTCCATTATAGAGAGTGGATCACTTTATTTTATTTAGTGTTGTTATTTGACATTTTTCACATTTTATTTTCTTCTTTGACCCTATAACACACTGCTTGTCTCGTCATTGACTCCTCCTGGAGCTGAGGGCCTTAATCACAGCAGTGCATTTTGTCGCACGTTGGCCAAATATCACGTAATCGAGAAGCAATGAACTGAAATGACACCAAACACTGAATGAAATGTCTTCAAACTAACCTGTTTTAAACGAGTATCTCTAAATCTCACCATGTACAGCACAGAAAACAGTCTAAATGTAGGCTGCAGCCATTGAAAACACTTAAATCCAAAAAGCACCAAAAACGTTCACCTGTGCAAACCACTGTGGCTCTGTGTCCCAGTTCATGGTTCTTCTTTCCTAATTTCTTCATTATTTTTTACAAACTGAAATGATTTAATCATTCATTTTGTACTTTGTTCAAAGAGTACGGAAAAACATTCCACATGCAACACCCAGCTGCACAAATGTATGGATAAGAACATATTGCTGCAAGAAATGTCTGGGGAATTTGGTTTGGTGCTTCAGACATGGTAACACCTAAGGTTCATACCCTCCAATAAGCATTCAGCGAGCCCAGTCAGCTCCCAGCGCTGGCAGCTCTAAGGTATACAGCCGTCTTTCACCGAGGGACTATGAATTGCTCTACTGCACGGAGCTTCTGAGAGGATTGGTCATTTGAGGGAGAAGTGGGAAAGGAGGCGCAACATTTTATCCTCTCAAAAGGTGTGGAAATTAAAACCAGGCCATAACTAATAAGAGGTGTATGGTGGTCTGCTGGTTTTCTCTTCCCACGCCATTAAAAATGTAAATGCAGAACACTCACTGAGAAGCACAACCTTTCGCATTGCCTTTAATTGCACTAACATGTGCTACATAAAGGACCATTGCCCTCCTCAGGCCAGAGCGTTCATGTCGTTATTTAAGAGGATATGGAAAGATGCCAAAAACATGTAAGAAAACCACCAAATAACTTGTGTTTCAGTATAGCTAGCGAACATATGTCCAGGGAGCAATATGGATGTACTGGAGATCACGAAAAGGCTCATGAATATCTGTATAGAGTAGCTATCAAGGCATGGAAAGTTACAAATGTACTGCATTCAACAGATAAAGACATACTTTACAAGCCTTGCCCCCCCAAGAGTGAGCCATCAGCTGAGGCGGGCCCAGCCTGTTGCAGGCCGGTTCAGTGTATGTGGAGCTGTACCTCGGTCTGCTGTTTCCCCCTCATCGCCAGCAAACATCAATCCCATCCCATCTGCAATGTGCATCACTTCAGCACCGATCAATGAACAGGCTCTGTTTATGGCACTGTCGCCTTTTGTGCTGTGCAGCCATTAGAGGGGTGAGACAGAAGGAGAGAGAGGCCGGCAGTAAAACAGTTTCCGCCCAGTGAATCACATTCAGACCCTCACACAGGCGACTGGGGGCTGACCCCTGCCAGGCGATGACATAAACACTGACAAACAAAGGACCTGAGTAAGTGCGGATCTCAGAGGATCCAGATCTACTAAAACGGACTGACTGTGTCTTGTGGGTTTGCAGAGATGGTAGGAACACCATGGCAAAGTGTTGCCGCTTCTTTGCAAACAAAGGGGAGAGACTGCGATTCTCCAGCAGATTCAATAATTCCACCCTTTTAGACAAAGACACATTGCGGTAACAGTTAACGGTGAAGGCTGGCGCTGAGGAAGAGCAGGTGTAAGTGCTGAATGGATACAGAGGCAGCTCCCTCCCTTCCTCACCCAGTGAGAAAAGGGGATTTAACTGTGCTGAGGCACTGCAGAGGAGGCAACAAAAGAGATTTGCACGGCACCAAGGTGACATCATGTCAAATCAATTAGAGATAAGGGGGCCACATTCAATTATTCAAGGGCTGAAGCACCCCACCCCATCAACTGGTATAAAGTATGGAGCCTGGGCAGCTGCGTAAAACGCGCAAAGATGCAGCAGCAGCAGCGGCACAATGAGGCTCGTTGATTTAACAGTAGCAGCACATGTGCGCAACCGAAAGTGTGCCAAGATTACTTATGGCCTGAGGAAGCCTATGGATTAGACAACGGAGCCTTCATGAGAGGGTCTGCAGCTCGCCATGTGTGGCAGTTCCCTCTGGATTGTGGTTTTATGTCAGTGGGAGAGGGAAAAGCCACACAAAGCGCAGTGATCACACTGGAGATCCTGGATGTAACCATGGAAGCGTTTGTCCCCGTCCTCAATGGGCTGCCCGGCCATTCATTTACTGATTGCGCTGAATCAATATTTAGGCTTTTCAGTTTTATTAGCTGCTGCGAGCGGGGGGGGTTCCTGGCACGGCGCGAAAAGAAATTAGCAGTGGCCAACCACTTTTAATCGTTTTCTTATAGTGTTATACAATATGTCTGCTTGAGCTGTCTGGGCATAATTGATGAGGAGTAGCGCTCCTCATTTGTTTCCTTTATTCTCTGCGCTGCTAATCCAGCCAATCACTACTGACTCACTCGGCTGGGGGGGGGAAGAAAATTACATCTTAAAACGGCCGCATTGTCCGAGAGGCAGAACCGCCATGTGTCACAAAGCGAGCTCATCGGATGATTTATATGAAATAATCCGGGCAAAAAGTTTGCCTGGCCGACGCACCGTCCGCCCGCAGGGACACGCAGAGAGAGAGACGCGAGGTAAACGCTGCCAACTTACCCGACACCTTGCTTGGCCCCTCTGTCCCGAGATGAAATGCTATAATGTATCTGTTGCAGAGGAAGACATCGATCCGCGCTCCCAGGGATCTCCGCGTCCTCAGACAGCAGCCAGTGACGGCGTCATGTTGTCTTCTTTAATAAAAAAAACTCCCACTGGAATTCGGTTTGGTTTTTTTGTTGGTTTTTTTTTCCTTCGTCAGCTTTGGGTTCCCGGAGGAACAGCACGGGGGGGGGTGCAGCGCGTATATGTGTCACCTGACGGGACTGAGAGATAACAAGAGCCGCAGCGGTTCCCCGGTCTGTGTTCGGGACCCGGTCCTCTCTCTGACACACAGCCACGTGAGAGCCGCTGATCCAGCAGGAAGATTAGTTTGCAGCTACTCGGGGACTCCAGCTCCCCCCTCATCCTCCTCCTCCTCCTCCTCCTCCTCCTAATGAGACAAGATGTTTTAATCCCATTTGTCTCTCCGGGGTGCGCCATGCGGCGGTGGACAGCGCCACCCAGTGAAGCGAACCGGCATAAATCCCACCGAGCAGTCGTTCTCTCCCCTGAAGTCACTTAAAGTCTGACAACGTGATATAGTTTAGCTGGTTTATAGTTTATTAGGAGGGCCAGTACGTATATAATATAATTTTGAATGGACTTTGATACTGCTGTGTCTGCATGAGGGGTAAACCTTTTCCCTCCGTAAACCCTGTAGCCTCTTTTCTTTTGGCTGGATAGCTTGAATTTTAATTGACATTATAGCAGTTAGTTTGGGTGAACGGTAACAATTGAGCTAATGCGGATAGGAAAGGATGTCTGAATACATTTGTTCCGTTAGTTCTAGGGAGGAGGGGAGGGGGTCCTAACGACTATCCTACCTGACATTTAGCGCCATCTCGCGATTAAAAGTGAGGCCTTTGTTGGAGGCGTCGGCGGTGACGTCATTACGTAAATATTCTGTTGACGTGGCGTGAGCATCAACAGTAGCTAGCAGGTAGCTGTCGAACCGAAGGCAAAGGTGAAACCGAACGCAATCCCGTGAAAGTATGGAGAATTTTCAGGTCAACTGATTGATCCGTGTTCACCCTTTCAGGTAAAGGCAGTTGTTTCTTCCTCCAGATATATCATTCATCAACTGTGACCAATGAGCGATAGAAGTGTAAAAAAGCTCCTAGCCACATAACATAGGTGGGCGCTGCTTAGCACTAGCCTAGCCTGTAGATGCTTCTTTTCTAACTGGACGTGCGCTGTATATCCTGAACATCCTGTCATTCCAAGACCTTTCTGACCTTTCACTGAAAAAAACGTGTTTGTGAAGTTGTTCCTACTGGACAACGATATCGACTGGACCTTTGTGGGGTGAGAGAGAATGGGGTGTAGCATCAGCTATGTTGATGTACAGCTGGGAGAATTCCTTGCAGTCTATTAGTCGCTCATTTGGAACTTTAGCCACAGTAGTTAACAGCTAGTTAATCACACGCAGGGCTGCTCGACAAAGAAGGTTGTTGTCGGTATGCTCATGGTTAACACCGTGGCTTGCTAGCTTCTAACTTGGCTGCTAACATTAATGTTACCCTACGTCGGTCAGGAATTTGGCTTCAAGAAGAAGTAACACTGAAGTCTGCTTCGCTCACAGGATGCATCCCATCAGTATCCCACGGCCGTACTGGGTAACGAAGCAGAAATGTTACATAAACAGAGGAAGTTGAGATCTTGAGGATTGAACGTACAGCCTGTGACGTCACTTATCATAGTGGAGTTGGCCCAGTCTTACCTAGTTTAACTTGAATGCACAGGACTGCCAGAGAGATGGACTTTAGTTTTTTTTTTTTTTATTAGTATGCTGAACAGCGTGAGACACGTTATTAGTGTAAGTGAACTTCTCGGCTGCCTGCACCTGTTGATTGCAGGTTTAAGAAGTGCATGTTTGTTCTTGTATGTTGTCATAAATTTCACATAGGCCATCTTTCATTCAGTCTTTTTTTTATAACTGTGTAGTTTAATTGATTTATATTTTTAAGTTGATCTGACATAGTAGCCTCATGTGGGATGACACTGATAGCTGTAATGGTACAAGCTGCCTATATAAAGATGTCCGCTAATCTTTCCTCTATGCTATTAAACTGGTGAAAAGCAATGACCTCGTAGTCACCTGCATGTATAGCCCCGTATGTCAAGTTGCAGTAGAAAAGTATTGCTTGTTTAATATGTTTTCCTTGTCATGTTCCTTCAGGATAAAGAATACCTTGCTGGTATTCCCAAAGAATATGCTGTACAAGTTCACGATTTGGTAATCAAGCCTATCCCTGCTCTTCCCTACTCAGTGAAGAAAAAATGACCAGCAGAAGTCAGCACTATGGGTTCCAGTCCGCCACCATGGTGCAGCCTGCCAATGGCGGTCATGCCTATCTGTTTGGAAACAATGGCTCAGAGAATGACCTGTCAGAGGAGGATGGGGAGAGCTATGAGCTGCGGCCGCGTGGCAAAGAGAGGCTGCGCAGGAGCACCTCCATAGAGAGGATGGAAGATATTATCTATCTGACCAGAGACATCCAGGAGGGTGACACCCTGAACAGCATTGCCCTGCAGTACCATTGCTCAGTATGTCTGTGTTTTTCTTCCCCTCCTTGTAGATTAGCCACTTAACTCTTCTTAATTTTTATGTTAAAGTAGACTTTTTTCTTCTCTTACATTGTACACAAACATTTTACAAAAAAAGCAGAGGCCCAGCGGATATCTTCAAATTCATTACTTGAACTAACCAACAGTCAAAGTATATAATAGATGTACAATAAGAGAGATGGAGCATTATGCATCCAGACTGAATAACTTATAACGTCAGGGTTAAATTATGTCTTTGTACCATTGTATCTCTATTTTATAATTTAAGTAGAAAATGTACAAAAAGATTCCTTAGGAATGAAATAAATCTCATGGTTAGTTTTCAGTTTTGGGCGTAGTCTCACAATTAATCCACATTTTCCTTACATCAACAAAGTACTAACCTCGTGTTTCCATCCATATCCCTCCATGCCATCCCGGGTCTTTATAAAACTAGTGACAACAATTTTATGTTTTTTATAAAGCTGCTTTAATATTTTTATAATGTGAGAACATGTGCACCTAATTAATATGATCATGGCTGTTAAATGATGGTTCAGTTTAGTTCATGGCTGGCATAATAAACACAGAACAAATTCAAGTTATTTGATTGACTTAGGTCAGTACATTACTTGATTTAACAGCTCCTTAATAACATGGTACTTTGTATCATTAACATTTTATAATTTCTTGTATTGAATAATTTGCATTATTTCCAGCATTCTATTTGTGGGAGGTTGACTGCAGTTGGTATTTTGTATTATGCGCTTTTCTTTGCAGCAAGTGCAAAGGCTGCCATTGTAGTTTAGCGGTAGACTCAGAATCCAGAATATTCAATGACCATAAACATAAACTAGCAATTTGTGTCTGTAAGCAGCATAGTAAATGGATCTTTCTTTTGTGTTTCCTAGGTGGCTGATATAAAGCGTGCCAACAACCTCTTGACAGAGCAGGATTTCTTTGCCCTTCGGTCGGTCAAGATTCCTGTGAGGCGCTTTAGCGTCCTCACTGAGACTCACAGCACTGGACCTCTCAAATCTGCCTCCCCCTCAGGTGCCAGGCACCTGCCCCAGATCTCACCCATTACCTCCCTCCCCTCTGAGTATTCCACAGACTCTTCTTCTTCCACCGACAGTGTGGAGGGATTCCTCCTAGAGAAGGACAAGGACATTGAACGGCTGGTGAAGTCCACAGGTCCGTCTCGGACCAGCCTGAATGAGGTTGTGTCCTCCTTAACACTGCAACAGCAGCCACTGCTAGAGGTGGACTACAAACCAACACAGAGAAAGGATCCTTATTATGGGGCAGACTGGGGCATGAGGTGGTGGACGGCTGTGGCCATCATGCTGGTTGTTGGCATTGTCACACCTGTGTTTTATCTGCTGTACTATGAGGTACTCATGAAAGCTGATGTCAGCCATCATGGCAATCCTACACAAGCTCATGGTGACATGCTTCATGGACATCTCCATGGCAATAATTTGGACATTCTTCTTGGAGAAGACAACCATGCAGGGGTTGGACCTGGACACCTTGCTAAAAATGTGGTTAATGGAGAGCCACAGGGCCCCGGTGTGGACAAAGCAGGAGACGGTGAACATGGAGGGCATGAGACAACATAACCTAAGGAATTATATCTTTATATACAAATTTGAGACCTAATAAAACTGGGTGGATGATCCCATTTGAGTAGTTTTTTTTTATAGACTTAATATATCAATGCAATCTCTCTGAGTGGGACAGTCACTTTGTGGTGGGAACAAGTCATTTTTAAAGGTTTTCAGACACTAGGAGTAAGGGCGTGGCCAGTCTTTGCTTGCATCGGCCCATTTACATTCATATGCTTTTTAAATAGTATAAATGGGCTGAAAATAAATATTGGGTTAGACTGAACCTTTTCAAAATTACGGATATATTTCAGTGTAGCCAACAGAATGTTTTGTTTTTATCATCTATGCGGTTATTTTCTCAGTAAGTTACATACAAATTATATCCAAAGAAAAACAAACTGCGACAGACAACACTAACCTTTTTGTTTATTCAGTGATGGCCACACCCTAAGAGATGATTTCATTCTGTGAATTTGGTTTTGAAGCTGTCTTTACTCTGTAGTTTTTGTCATGTTAGAAATAGTGTATTTTCAAATGCTGTCTGATGGAAAAGTATGATTGTCAGTGTTTAATATAGAATTAATTTATTTCAAAACTATTGAACATTAGCCTTTACTTACACTATCAGTATTGGTGCTTATCATTTAAATTATGTCTGAAATTCCATGAAAAATGTTGTGAAATTTTCTTTTAGCTTGCCTGCAGAGAACTGCTCTTTTTATTTCAAAAAACCTCAAAGAGCATGGTGAGGAAGATAGGAACTGCACAGTATTCCCACAATGACTCTTGTAATTGTCACATTTTACACTTTGTCATATAGCCCTTTTATTTCCACACTGTTCAATTGATACTTAATGAACACGCATTAGGTGTCGTTGACAGTATGTGCCTTTCAACCTGTGGAAATGTGCAGCAGGCTGGAAAATAAATGCATCTATTTTGAATAAATTATTGCCCGTGTGCACATAAGTTTAGCATTTCTTATTTACACATGCCTTCATGGAAATCTTGTTTCTCAAAATCAAAACAAAGCAAAGTATTCCCAACTTATGTACAATATTTAACCAATAGAAACAATTACATGATTGTTTACTTGCAAGCTTGCTTGAGTGACTCAGTACGTTCCTTCACCATCTATATTCTCATCACTTTCTGCAGCAAAATCTTCGCCATTGTCAAAATAGTTGTCAATGTAGTCGTTTTCCTGCAGAGAAACAGGGAAAAAAGTACAATTATAACTGCTTCTTACACATCGACTACATCACGTTTAACTAATTTGGCAATAAAGATTTCAGTTCATTTGTAATCCAACCTCTTCAATATCCTCTTCATCATATTCTTCCGCTTCAATTTCTTCCTCCTCTTCCCCAGTTTTCTTTTCGGTCTCATCGTCTGATTTTTCAGGGTTTCCATCATCTTTCTTTGCCAGTTCCTGAAATATTGACATTAAAATTTAATTACTTAAGTAAAAAACATCTGCTACCTCAGACGTACATAAGCATCCTGAGCTCATAAATACGACACCAACTTGACACCCTCATAAATGGATACTTGCATCTAATTTACTCAGCATTTCCTCTGTGTCTTTGCGTGATATCTTCACAGTTTTCTTTATGCCTGTTGGATTTAAGCATTTTGTCTTTATTCCTAATAGTCATAGAATCACATTACGCAACAATGACATTTTGGCTTTAATATACCTGGTTTAGCGCGAAGTTTTTTCTTCTGGGGCATCAATTCTTTCGGGAAGAGGTTCCAGTCTAAAATATCAAGAATAGTATTTCCATTTTTTTTTTTCTCAATTTGCTCTAAACACATGACAGTATGTTATGGAAGTACCTGGAGTCCATTCCCCATCCTCCATCTGCCTTTGCTTCAGGTATCTCTCTGTGTATTTCTCCACTTCTGTCTCATGGAAACAAGAGACGGTTCTCCTTCAGTACGTTCTTAAACAAGTTAATCAGAACCACGACACAAAACACTGGGTGGTAGGTCGCAGACCGAATATCTATTGGTTACACACACGCACACACAAAATGAGTGACTATCAAGTCTCAGCCCATTGTAACTACAGTCAGCACTTTGTTTTGTGAGTACTAAATAATGCATTTCACAACATTTACAACATCCTGAAAAAACTAAGTATATGGTTATATATATATATTTAGCTCATCGCTGAATAAGGGAAGTCTAAAAGGCCAGACTGGAAATCATATTAAAATCCGCCAGATGACGCAGCAGCTGTAACTCAATATTCTGCCATAAATCTGCCTTTCTCTCCTTTTCCCAGATATCATCCTAATTAAATGTCTCAGTTCCTAAGTGCTGCATTATCTTCCCTCACAGCACCCAATTGTATTGCCATAGCATTTGATGTCAGGTCTCTAATGCACAACTTCCCTCCTCACCCGCTTTATTGGACAGAGGCTTGATGTTGTGCGGTAGCCGTTGCATCGTTCCTCTCATCTCTTGCTTTAAGGCCAGCATGTAGTCCTCATCCTCGCCAGCTTTCAACGGCACTGGCTTAAAGTCTGTGCTCTGAAGGATTGATAGCAGACGGGAAACAATAGTAATCAAGTATAACGGTTATGGTTCTTTTTCATTATGCAGATTTGTTTGCCTGCGATCAACACTATGGAGCAGATGTGGCAGCATTTTGAACAATCGGTACATTTATTGATGCAGTGTTAGTGTTACCTCCAATATATTATTCAACAAATAACATTTTGGTTTTAACTGACGGAGTGCAGTTACATCTTGTTTACAGTAAAATTCTGTGCAGTAAAATAGTATTAAATTGCAATACAGCTGACTGTACAGCTCTTTCATTTAAGTAACAGTCACACTACATATTTTTATAATAGTTTCACATTTTATTGTCAATTTCATATTGATGCTTCTTGACTTGCAGTACTCGCTTTATTTTCTATATATTTTCTACTTACTATGTTTATTGTTATGCACCAAATCCCAAGGCAAGCTCCCTTGTATGTGAAAACCTACTTGACAATAAACCTTTTCCGAGTTGGATAAAAAGGTCAAATGCAGCCAAAACTGGATTCCAACCTGCCAAGTAAGGGTGCACGGCCCTTTTTGGTGCAAATAAAACAAAGCTGCCTCCAAATAATAGAGCGATTAATGAGCGATAAAGTTATTAAGATTGGTGTGTCCTTTGTCAGGGGGAACTTGTGACATGTACAGCCTCTAAGTCAAGCACAAGTGATGGACACTGAAGTGCTTAACATGAAAAATAAACAAGTTGCGTTATATGTTATATATGGCATTTCGGTTGTGGCAAGTTGTTTGGGAATATATACCACCAGATCACAATGTCATGCTTGGCCTGTGGGTCTGTGTGCAAAATATAGTCCAGCTCTCATGTGTAGTGTGCTGTGTGGAATGGTACTTTTAAGGGCGCCTGAAAGCAAGAGGACACATGCACAATGCACAGAGAGTGTGAGGAAGAGGAGACGTCGACTGGGGGCCTGCAGACAACAGTAACAGTTGCATCCAGCAGCAGTTACAGGAGGATGCTCTAGGAAGAGCTACTTGACGGGACACTGCTCTTATACAGGCGCAGGGACCCTAACATGTAGTATTCTAGCCAACTTATTTCATTGTAGCAAATAAGAACACAACCTCGTTCTCGTCCGACATGAAACAACAAGTCCACTTTCAGCTCGGGACTGGGATTCCACCGTCTCCCTGACACTGTATGCTGCAATGTGATGCGTCACCGTGGGGATCCTCCGCTCGGTACTTACTGGAAACAGCGGACTGGGCCCCACCCTGGATTCCGGCATGCTGCCCCTGCCGATGCCCAGAGCGTCTATGTTGAAGGTAAAGGCGGCGACTCCACGGCCTCTGCCCGCCATCGCCGCAAGCCTCCTCGGTACCTGCAGCACAGAGTCCACATGTCCCCGAGTCAACTTCACTGTCACGAACAACGTGCGCGCACAAAGTCACTGGATCGCAGCTTGTGCTGCGCCGTGCAGCGCTGGTCGCCGTTGCAATATGACGGCAGGAGCCGAGCGCGCACGAGAAGTTGCAATACTCACTATGGGACAGTTAGAAACTAGCTCCTAAAGTGGAGGCGCGGAGGTCTGTGTGTGTTTCAGGGGCTGTTCAGCGGCGTTTAGCCTTCACCAAGTCTCCCGTGCTTTTCACTTGTCATTAACTCTCAGCTACTCAAGTTTTCATCTGTTGCTCGGAACGTCAGCAGCTATAACCTCCTGAAATCACTTCAATTAAAAAAAAAAAAAAAAGCCTCGTGGAGATTCGTACGGACTCGCTAACGTGGAAACCTGAGCAGGACACGTTACGTTACACTCAGCAAGAAATGTGTCTTTAAGCGGCTCCGCCCCCGGCGTGACGTTGGCGAAGGCGTGGTTTATTTACAGCCAATACGTGGCGCTCTTTAGGCCGTCGTCACACCCCTCTTCGTCCAATGAGCACGCTCTCTTCCCAGCAAGGGTGTGTCCGCGGCCACCATCACGTTCACCTCAATGAAAACATCCCAGCTCTCCAGCCAGAAGGCCGGTTCCACCTCTCCGCCGCAGAAACACCTGGCAGCACGACACCCCCTCCCTCCCCCCGCCCCCCGCCAGCAGGTTACGTCGACAGGTGCATGAACTGGGATGTCTGCAGCCGACTGGTACGCCCACAAATCGCTCGGAGACGGACTCTTCTGGATCCAGGAGCGGTTCTACCAGTCAGACAACCGGGCCAACATCTGGCTGCTCCGCGGCACGCACCAGGACGTGGTGATAGACACTGGCCTGGGCTTGAGGAGCCTACCTGACTACATCGACGGCAAAGGGCTGCTCGGCAAAGATCCGCAGAGGAAGAACCCGCTGCTGGCCATCGCCACGCACGCCCACTTCGACCACTCGGGCGGCCTGCATCAGTTCCAACAGGTGGGCGTCCACAGCGCCGAGGTCGATGCCTTGGCCAACGGAGACAACTTCGAGACGGTCACCTGGCTCAGCGACAGGGAGATCGCCGAGGCTCCCAGTCCAGGATGGCGGGCAAGGCACTACAAAGTCAAGGCAGTGCAGCCCACGCACATACTGCAGGAGGGTAGGTAGGGGCCGTAGCCTCAGCAGATATGCTGTCATTGTTGGGGGGGTGGATCTGTGATCACACGCCAGGTCGTAAGGTCTAAATGCATTTGCCTGCGGATAAGCATAATGGTCGATACCATTACACGATACTAAGTGGGTGCGCCTGGACTCTAGCTATAGTTTGCACATTAGGCCCTGGACAGAAGCTTTTTTTTCACGGCACAATGAATTTTGCAGAAGACCAATAATGACTTGCTAAATGACTGCACGCACGCACACACACACACATGGAGGCATATAACATGTGCAGTGGATACAGTGGAGAGAGGTACAATATGAGGTAGTGCTGGTGTGACCTCTTTACACTGTTACACTGGTAACATTTGTCATCAGATTCGTGATGGATAGTGCACAAAGCTTATGCAACCGGGGATGTTTTATTTGCTTAGAAGGGGTTATAATATAAGGTGGGAGGTAGTGCTTACACAGGTGTAAATTCTTATTGCATAACCAGAGATGGGCTCTGTAAAGAGAGCAGGGACAGGTCATTTGTCAAGGGGGGTTCCAGGCTAACCAAAGCACAAAGCGTATGGCCCAAATGATGCTGCATTTGGGATGAGCGGCTTGGTTTTTGTTGGAGTTCGGACCAAAGCTGAACTTGTTAGCGTCTTTGGAATTCTTACAGTGTCATTTCTGCACCGCCGGTCAATACACCCATTTGTTCTGCTGTGTCGGAGCAAACTGCTGCAGTGCAGTTGGAATATCTGTTTCTTGGTGTGTCAGTTTCACCCTCCTGTCACACTGTGCAACTCATATCTCAAAATCGATGACTCACTGAATGTCCTGGACTCTGCACATCACATCAAAAATAACCCTGGTTTAATTCCAGCCAGCCAAATTATGAGGATCATAAGGATTTAGTTTGGATGTAAATCTGTGAATTTCATGGACTTGTGTTTGTATGTGTGAATGATTTTGAAAATATGATACTAGCTCTCCCTGTCTACTGTCTAGGTGATGTCATCAACCTGGGTGACAGACAGCTGACGGTGCTCCACATGCCTGGTCACTCTCGGGGAAGCATCTGCCTCCACGACCGTGACAATAAGTTGCTTTTCAGTGGAGATGTAGTGTATGATGGCGCCATGATTGACTGGCTGCCCTACAGCCACGTCAGTGACTACATCAGCAGCTGTGAGCGCCTGGTGGGGCTGGTGGACAGCGAACAGGTAACACTGAAACACATCAGAGAGTGGCCTAACCATTTCAGCTCATAGTTCCTCTATCCTGGGTCAGATTAAATTAACTTTAATTCAAAAGGTAAACAATCCCATCCTCTAAAAAAGATTAGATTTCATATGAAAATGTGTCCATTATATGTACATTTTAGGTGCTGAGCTGGCTTTCATTCACCTTCACATTCAATGTTTTTCTAGAAAATGTATCTTAAGAATAGAAAAGATAATTCATTAAGTAATTTCCATGTAAATCAAAACATTTACCAATATTCTTCTTTAGCAGTATGTAATAGTCACCCTTATATCAGAGCTATGTACCATGTACTGATAGATACAAATTGGTATCCAGAGAAAAGACGCTTGAGTGTGTCACAACAGATGATTTAGGAATTCATGCAGTGCATACTGTACATCATTGTCAAAGTGTATAACAACCGGCAAATTCATTAAACAGGTTGACCAGGTCCTCCCAGGACACTACAACACCTTTGGTGCGAAGCGGCTCCACCGGATTGCATCCACATATATCAGCAGAGCTGGAACGTGCCCCGCAAAGTTCTCCACATTTGCATGGAGTACTCTGGCTGGGGTGGCGCTGCGGGCAAGTAACCCACGGAGTGCCTGCTAATGAGAGGGGATCATGGAGCTGGAGGAAGCACAAGTGCACAAAGAAGAAATGCTTAGATATGGAGGAGGGGAGACATCACTCATTTATCGGACCATTGTTCATATAAATTATATAATTGCCAAACTTTATGTAAAATTCCCCTATTGGGTTACATAAGTCAATAATCAGCATTATAAGCATACAATATAAAGTATTTATCTGTTCTATACTGATATTACATTGATGAATATGTATTTCTTGGGTTGAATATGATTATATGTATGTTTTTTTTTTTTTATACTTTAAGAAGTTGCAATAGCACAACAATGGTATAACTCTGCACTGTAAACAGAAAGCATGGAGCTTTGGTTTCTCCTCTGAGGCATTTGAAACTGTCATTAGGGCCACAGTATTTCTCTATGCATTTTGCAATGCTCAGTGAAGACTCGGTGTTGACTACCTCCTATGTTTGTAACAGTGCTTTGTACTATTGACAAATCAAAGGCTTTGCTATTGAAACATTGACAATAAAGCCTCTGGTTCTACCTGCCTTTCTGGATGCTTCTTCAGGACAGACAAACGCAGCTTGTAGATGGAATTTCATCTTTAGTCGTTCACATAAGACGGCACCTCCTCTGGGATTTGTTGCTGGAAGGAGAAGAATTGGTTAGAATGTGATATGCTCAAAGTGCAGAGTACTTCAAGTACTTTACTGATCTGACAGTTCTCTCCCACTGCAGGAAAAAGTGTACATGGAGGAAAAGGGTTTCCCTGAGCCTACATAATTTAAATACAGTGGGGTGTTTGACCTGTTAACACTCAAATTTTTTGTGCTACATTTTTATTGTAAGGAGTGTGTTCATACATCAAAATGTAAATGAACGAGTTCATCCTAGCAGATCTCAACATCGACAGATATACATGTAATATATGTAACAAAGTTAAAAAGATTTCATGTAGACAAACGTGTATGTGTGAAGATGCAGAGTCAGTTGTGAATTCATAAAACATTTATTATAATTAATGTTATATTATTTAAAACATGAGATTTCCACATTTCTCATTTTAGTTTGCCTTGTAGGACGGCGTGCATGCAGAACACAAAGGCTGCCAACACGGGACACTCTTGCAAGGTTATAACATTCAATGTTATCTATTCGTAACAGTTAAAGATCTGCACATCATCTGTTAACATGATAATCGGGTATCAGCTGCATTTATAACAACATCAATAACGTAACAAAAGACAGAGGAGGTTTATTTGTTAACTTATAAAAATGAATTTACAGTAACAAATGCTGTTTTTCAAACATTTGACAGTTTAATTCTTAGTAAAGATGGTTGCCCGAGTTCTGAGCCCCAAGAGGGGAATTGTTACCAAAGTAAAATCCACAGTAAATAACAAAGACAGAGAAGAGACTTTACTGCACTGTCGGAGACACCGACTGTGCTATAAGATTTGTTTTCACATGAAAGTAGCAACTGCTGTTCTAAAAGGACAATAACTTACATAATAAAAAAAGGGAAAAGAAGGTGGCCAATCATTTTATTCTAGCTCTTATTATCATTATCTAACAGTTACCTGGGGTTTCATGCAAGTACTCAGTTTCCTAGAATGTTGTCTAGAATGAAGCCTCGATTTAAAGAGATTCTAAGAAATGATTCTGTTTTGCATAATATTTGATTCGTGGATGTTTCACATTTTATTGGTATGGCTTGGGTTTTCAATAATCACGTAATAGTAATCGCTTTGGTTAATTTCGGTTTGTTCTATGTATGTAAGGATATATTTCCAGCCTGCCAGTAGTGTGCAGATAAATGTGTAAAAATTAAGACCAGAGCACAGATTTTTACCCTGAAAAAATATCACAGTAATAACCAGTACAGTAAGTATGAGCACTTGCATAAAGTTAAGCTTTCACCAGATTAATTGTTGAAATGGTCTCAAGTAGTTCAACATTTTAACTATGTCAAATCATGCAACAAAAAAAAAAGCAAAAGTAAAATGGTGCATAGTAATTTTAGCAGAATCACAATGATCATCTGTTGTACGAATAATTAGATACGTACAATGAAGGAGCTCACAGTGCAGGCAACACACATCAACCCTTCCCTCCACACTTAAAAGTTTTTAACAATTGAGAACTCTCGACTGATTATACCATGTGTTCATCTTGCATGTTCGTCCTGCCACATGCTCACTGGCTTTCATAGCATAAACATTGCAATCTTTATTTATAAAATACAGATAGGATACATCCAGTCAAGATACTGCTAGTGCATTAATAGAGATGACCTTGAAACAATGTTTGAGTGGCCAGGATGGCTGATACAGAGGGCAAAAACAAAACCTTTTCTAGTGTCAACTAGAAACTAGAGTCCAACAACAGACAGTAGGCCTAGTGTGGCATGTTTACCAGAGCAAGTCCTTAGCTCTTAGAAAACACTTTCTCCCAAGCAGCATGACCATCATTTCTCAAAGCAAGCAAAATACCTCCCATATTCCATATCATATTTTGGACCATCTTCATAATTGTGGCAACCCAGCAAAGTGCAAAGTTGCCGCAAGTGATTGTCACCTGTCTTTTGTGTTCGAAGACATTCCAGTTTGCCCCAGGAGGGTCTCATATGATCCATCATCCACCAGGAGGCAGGTTAGAGGCAGCTTATCCTCCTCAGGGCTGTGCATGTAGCCTAGCAGATTGGCTGAGGCTGGTTCACATATGTTAAGCCAGTTAAACCATGGTTTAATGAGCACTGTTGCCTTCAGGCCAGCGTAAAATGTCTATCAGGCAGGACAAGTTCACACCTGACTTTGGAGCCAGTTGCGAGGATCAAGTCTGGCCCTGAGGTTCCTGAGGCTGCGCCGAGCCGAGGAGGGCCTTGAGAAGGGGGCTCCCTCAGATGACTCTGGGCTGTGGCTGCCTTCACTGTTGCTGGAGCTGTTGCTGGAGGTGGAGCTGGAGCAGGAGAGCGTGGTCTGTGTGCTGCGCTGTGACTGAGGTGAACGAGAGGAGATGGGGAGTGGGGCGTGCAGTGAGGAGGGGGGAGGCTGGCAGGGGCACTGGAAGGCCCCTCCTCCTCCATACCCCCTCCCTCGAAGGGTGCTGAGCTTAGCATCCAGCGACAGAGTGCGTGGCCTCAGACGGGAGGGGGAAGATGACAGGAGAGAGAAGTTTGAAGGTGAAGGTTCAGGCCAGCCACGGTGGTGAGAGCAGGGACTGGTGCTGCAGTGGCTGTCGCTGTCTGAGGTCAGGCTTGCATCTGAGGACAGCAGACCTGGCTGTGGGCAGCGGTGGGGGCTCACAGGGCTCCGGGGCAGTCGATGAGGGGTGCAGGGGCTGTGGCCAGAAAGGCGAGAGGCACAGGGACGGGGGCGGCCAGCGCTTTTGGGGTTGCTCTCCTCAAACACAGACATCCAGGTGGGGGAGGTGCCCAGCTGGCTGCGGAGCTCCAGCTCCTGCATCCTCCGAGCCAAGATGTCTGACACGGTGATGCTGAGGTCATCAGATGACTCAATAACTGCAGGAGAGATGCAGCAAAACTCGTCATTATGCTGGTGTATGCTGGGGTTTCTAAATAATTGGTTTGGCTTAAATCTGAGATCTGGGTTTTTTAGAAATACAGTTCTTACCACTTGGAACATAAATTGGTAATCCAGTCATAATCTGAGACCAACTGAAATGTTCAGGAATATTTTTAATGCAAAATTAAAGAATATTTTTAATCTCACTGAAAGTATGGATTTTGGATGGCTTTAGAGACATGTTTGCAGTTCATGCAAGGTTTCCTTGAGTTTATGAAAAAAATACAAAGCATTCAGATTTTTTGTTTGTCGTAATGAATTGTACAGTCAAAGACTTAAATTCTGAACACGACTTATTGTTTTTTCAGTTATGATGAAACAAATAAAAAAAATCTGTGCGGTCCTGTTTTGCAGAATCTATCCACTATCAGCCAGGTGAAGCTGATCCTGGATTTGCAGTAAATCCGGGACTGCAACATTTACCATAACATCATTTATATGGAGCCCTATTCCTGTTACTTCACCTGTCGTTGTAATAGGATGAGAGCAGAGCACGAATCTCAGCAGACACAGCGTTATCCTGCAGCAGAAGACCCTCACAGGAGGGTGAGGCAAGAGGGGCTGGCAGGAGGGTTAGGAAAACCGAGAGGGAGGTTGGCAAGGGAGAAGGGGT
Organism: Gadopsis marmoratus; assembly: GCA_036023855.1. Taxonomy (NCBI): domain Eukaryota; kingdom Metazoa; phylum Chordata; class Actinopteri; order Centrarchiformes; family Percichthyidae; genus Gadopsis; species Gadopsis marmoratus. The sequence goes on from JAVQJF010012288.1 coordinate 43,503, forward strand.
GAAGTGGATAGGAGGTGTGCACCAGGTGGAGTTTTGATATGGTTTGATGGTCATGACAGATATCGATATGGGTTGATGCGTGTTTATGAAGGAAATTAATGTTAAGGGGTGATGAGAGAACAAAAAAAAGATTTGATCAAGGATAAAGATAATTCACCCCATTCAAAGTTAATGGTGAAAGTTGATGAAAAATGTAGAATTGATCATGAATAATGAATGAGGACACAAGGAAGTAATAAAGAAGGACAAAAGAGACAGAGCGCCAAGGAGTGATGGATTCAGGACACAGAAGGAAAATTGGAAAGACAAAGAGAGAGAGAAACAAAGGACAGAGAGTGAGTCAGCGTGTCAGCGATAAGACCCATTCTATCTACAGTAAAGAGAAGTAAAGCAGAGTGTGAGATATCAGAGAGAAATATTTAATTGTGACAGCATCTCTCATGCAAATGGACCCAAGGAATTAAAACTACACACAGTCACATGCAATGCAGGCACAGTGCTTTCTTTCCCTGCCCTCCTTTTTATCTTTTCCGCTGATTTCCTTTCGCTAAAAGTGACCAAAAAAAGTGTCGTTTGATTGCACATACTCAGGGTCTTACCCATTTCGTGATAGAGTGAGCCCTGTTTTGGTGTGACAGGAGCTGGTTTCCTTGGTGATGGCAGTTCAATTTTCATTAAGTCATCACAGCACTGCTTCCATTGGCCTGTATGTCGGAGACAAACGGTTACTTTAAAACGCAACGAGCAGAAGATACAGAAGTACATGTCCTTGAAATGAAAGCAGCTATAGTACTATATGTGAATGACTGTATGTGGTGGGTGAATCGCTCACACTCCCTGTGCTGCAGTGTAGCAAGTACTCACTCATGTCATAGAAATGTTGCCAAAAGGCCTCCATCCACCGGTGTGTGTCCTCACGACTGTCTGTTGTCAGTGTGTGCGTGACCTCCTCACCTCCGTACTGGTTACTGATACAGATATTCTGAACTTGACTGTGAGGGTCTTTCTCTGAAGCACGTATTCTGGTCTCCTGAAGCACGACAAGGAATACAAATCATCTGCCACGAAATGACTACAATCAGGAACGAATGCCAGGACTCCTGAATTAACTGAAAAAATTATGTTCTGCAAAACGTGATCGTAACGGCAATTGTAATTGTAAGCCCCCACTGAAAATAAGCCCTCACTAATAAAGCCACTAATTAGGCCTCTTCCAAGCAATTTCCCATCAGCAATTATCACGATTCCCAATTCCCACCTCCTCCTTCTACTCCAAATATGTCTAGGTTGTTTATGACCATTAGATGGCAGTGTTGTTCCATTCATCCATTTGTCAAACTGCCTTTCTTCCTCTTTAGGAGACCAGCCAGACAACTGACTAACAAAAGTATCATATAGACCTGATCTGAGTGACATGGCTTTCGGTCAGCTGTGAGCTCAGGGTCAGAGGCTACAAAAGGCTGAATGAATCACTATGGAAGGAATGAGAAGTCCCACAGGAATCAACTCTCAGACACAGACAGAGACAATAAGATGATCCAGAACCTGACTGGCTGGCTGACTGTTCTTCCCTTTGGTGGAAAAACGGAGGGATGGTGCCTTACGGTGTTTGCAAAGGCTCGAGAAGATACTGAACAGATTTCATTTTGAAATCTTCAAAGCCAGACATGCATGCTACACAGTTACTCCTGAAAGCTGAGCAGTTGGCTTCTGAGCAGCGCTACTGGGGCAACTGTGGACTAAGGGTCTTGCTCAAGGGCACCTTAGAGAAGAGCCCATTTCTTTCTTACTTTTTTGGCTCAGAGTCTCCCAGTTGACTCGGGATTCAAACTGGCAGCTATCCACAAATCCAGTTCCTTAACATCTAGGCTACCAGTGCCTTAGGCATTACCAAAAACAAAACAACGGTATGGGTTCTGTAAGGCTGGGTCAACCTCGGAAGAGAGTGTTTTACTCCATTCCAGACAGTTTTGTCATTTTCATGCGATTCCTTTGCTGACCTTGTTGATGGCAATAGTGCAAGCTGGCTCAACGTTAGCCTCCACATCTCCTTGCTGGTGGTAGCAGAAAAGGCTTGTTCCTTTTAGAACAGCGTACACTTTTGTCCAACTCTGAGGGTCACCTCCCAACTGCTGCGAGGTATATGAGAAAAAGAGAGATTGCAACATAAGAAGCAGAGGAGGGAAGCGGAGGAGGAGAAAAGGGCAAAAATAAACCATTACAAAAGCCAAAAACTATGGAAACCCCCGAGAGGAAAACACACCGCTGCCAACTTACCTTAACTTTCAAGCATCCACTCATCACCTGTTGGGTCATACAGTGAGGCTGAGCTGCGAGACGGCAACACATACTGCCGTAGAGCGGCAGCCAATAAGAACACTCTTCTACAGGGAGAGAGAGATGGATAGGCAATAATAAACAAAAACATTCCCCCATGGCATGTATAGTCATATGCAGCCACACACACTTCTTCCCCATGTCATACTGCCCCACTTTAACACACAAAACGAGGCACAGGGGTGTAAGAGACTGGCAGCTGCAGGGAGTGTCATGAAGTGCAGCAATGAAACTTTACAGCCAGCTGAAGGGCCAATGAATAAAACACTAGGGGCCTGTCTGTCTGAGGTTGGGGCCCTTGTTAGCCCACATTATTACAGCTTTACACGGCAGTCACCTCACTAGCGCAGCCCATTATTAATGTGACCTTGACAATGGCTGTCTGTCAGAGAACATGGGAGGACAGAGA
>JAVQJF010012298.1:0-59284 GCA_036023855.1 Gadopsis marmoratus
CTCTCTCTCTCTCTCTCTCTCTCTCTCTCTCTCTCTCTCTCTCTCTCTCTCTCTCTCTCTCTCTCTCTCTCTCTGCAGGGGTGTGGCTTAAACAATCTGGAAATGACAAGGAGAGGGAAGCACATGGACGAGGAGTCCTTCCTCAGTATATCTCTGTGATCTGGGGGGAAATATGTCACAGCGATGACACGGAGAGAAAAGAGGTAAAGGCAGCAGCGGACCAGCTGGGGGCTGCCGGGAGGAGCAGCAACGACTTAAACAAGGAGCTTCAGAGGAAGCTCAATTGAACATATTTGGCTTGAGCCCCAGTTGCACACAGTTGGCTTTAGGCCTGGTACATTTATCCATAAGTTTCCGGCGTGTTTCTATATGCATCCAGGCTGTGGCTTTTGATTTTAAACGAAATATTACCGATAAAAAAAATGAAATGAAATTAAAGTGATAAATGTAAAAAGTGCAAAAGAGAATCCTAATTTAATGTCCCAACAATAATGTTAAACGAAATAATAATATAATTATTATTATCTTGTCTTCATGTTATTGCACATGCGTGGCAATAACCATGATATTATAAAGTGTGAAATAAGCCTGACATGAAAGTTTGGGGGCCAAATTCTTTAATGTTTCTGCGTTATGCAGCGCTTCTTTATGTTTCTAATCAGCTATTTATTTTTTATGTATTTTTTTAATTGTCATCATCAGTGAAATTCTCAGTGGACTTTTTAAGCCATTAGGATGTTAAATAGCAGCTAAACGTTTAATTATAATGCCTCTTGCGATGCGTTGCCAATGGGCTCACTAATTAACGTTTTTAACTCGCCTTTTTTTCCCGCTGAAATGATCGCCTGTATTTGCAAAGATAAATAAACAATGGTTCACTTGTGGTGAAGGTAAGTGAACGCCGCGCAGAGAGAGCAATTAAGTGCGAAGAGGAGGCAACATATAGGAAGGCAAGAAACAGGATACAGCGGGATTTTGGAAACGTCGGGGTGAATTTGATGCACAATGAAGCGTGTTTATTGATAATCTATATAAAGCCCCATTTCCACACACGGGCTCTAACAATTCCCCTAATGAAATATTAACGATGTTTCATATTGAACCGTAGGCATTAATTACTATAATTTCTGCTGCATCTCAAAGCAGGATGAATTCCTAATCGCAGTGATAAGCACCACGGTTTGCTGTATCTATTTGCAGTGATTAACGTCTGTCCGCCATATGCACGTTATTGATTCAGTCAGTCAGGAAAACAGTGGTGGTTTCACCTTCAGTCCCGTTACGTGTTTTTGGATTTCACGAGGTAATTAATTCCACTTTTACTGTATGTTAGTGTAAAGATTACCTCATGCAAATGATCATTGACAGAGCTACAGCTCATACATGCATTTACTTGTGTTATAATATGTGGTGTGCATGTGGGTATTGTCAGATCAGAACGAAAAATGAGTAGTTGATATACATGAATAAACACGGTAGCCCTATTAATTTAGAATATTTTCAATTGAAAAATTAAAAATCTAAGATATATAGGCCCTATATAACGGTTAAAAATAACAAGTGAAGAAGATGTGTTGCTGCTCCATTAATTAAGTGTCAGTGCAAGGGTCAAAGTGGCCACAATGGAATAAGCATAATCCAAAAATGCCACTTTTCTCTCCCTCAAATAGCCAGTCATGCAGTAGTGGAAACGTAATTCTTTACCTGTAGGCTCATTGAATCAATATCCACTCTTGGACCTCTAAATAAAATTAGGCTACTTTGTTAATATTGACTTATATTATTTTAAACAGGTTAGACTATACTCAACGTGGCAACAACAAAACACTGCTGCAGTATTTAGGGCTCATTGAAGGTGAAGATATCATTTTGGGCAAATCATGAAAAACTTACTGATATGAGAGCAGTCCCGCAATCGATTGCTCTGCGTTTGACTGTGCTGTCTGGACTCGATGGATCGATGCTTTCCGGTTTGACGAGTAGAGTCTTCTGAACAGTGCATGGCTGTTGTGGAGCTTCACAACGATTTAAAGGCGAGGAGCGGGCTTTTCATTCAAGGTAACCTTTCTTATTTATTTATTTTACAACACTTTTGTCTTTTATGTAACCTCTACTGACCGCATTGTGACACACTTACAGTTAAGCTGCTGGAAGGATTCAGTCAAAACAAGAACTACAGCCACGCGTTAGTGGAGTTAGCACAGTTATCCTGCTAGCAAGCATACACAGAAAACTGACTTTTAAAATAAAAACGTATCAGTTTTGGATTTACGGCGGTGTTTGCGACAACAGTGTTGCTAGAGCTGTGACGGTGATTTAGATCACACAGCTGCTGCTTCCCTCCATTTAGTTGATAAGCTAAGCTACATGTTGTATTAGCTCGCTACATAGCTAGCTTCGATCCCTTTCCAGAGCTCTGTGGTCAAAGTAGCTACGTTAATGCAAACATTTGTTAAGACATGTAGAGGAATGTACTACTGGATTTGTCGGCTGGTTTTGTGTGTTCACGTCGGTGCTCAAGGTTTAGTTATGCATCAAAATAGTTGCTAAGAGTTGGGTAGCTCATCAGTAACCCTACGCTTGTGTGCGTTATGCCAGCTGACAGCCAGCATGGGTCGGCGCTCGTCTGATAGTGAGGATGACTCTCGGAGCAGGAGGAAGAAAAAACAGCGTCGCCGTTCATCCTCCTCTTCCTCCTCTTCGTCCTCATCCTCCGGCAGCAGGGTGACCACCAGCAGGAGTCGGAGGTCCAGTCGCCGTTCTCGCTCCAGAGACAGAGACAGGGACAAAGACAGGAGGTGAGGCTGCATAACAAGCCTTTCTTTTCTATTCCGAGGTGGCAGGGGTGAGTACTGAGTGGGCGAATGTCCTGCTGAAGTGTTCTTGAGCAAGTCAGACTGTGTGTCATCTCCAGGGTCATTGCTCTGGTGCGTGTGCTGCTTTTTCACTTCCTTGTGTTAGAATCTCACTTAACTGCCACCAAAGTAAGCAGCCCAGCTCCTGACCATAAATGGCCCATCTTCTCTGTGGTTGCAAAAGCAAATCAAAGGATTAACATATTGTTTGTACATTTATTGTCTTTTTAAGTTTACTGCATTACCTGTGGCTTGTTTTCTTTTTACAGCTCACTAGAGGTTAAAATGTTTTGGTCCCCGTGTTAAGACTAACCCTCTGACTTTGCAGCCACGGTCAGTTTAACAGTTGTCAAACTTCAGGAGTCGGATGTTGATTTTAATCAGTATAGGCCTAATATCTTTACTGCCAATAGTTGTTTGCCTTGTTCACAGCACACATTTTGACTTGTCATAGAAGTATAGTTACAGTTGCTACTAATAGCATTAATGATGGCTTTGTTCTATTTAAGTGTCTTGACAGTTAACCAACATGTAAAATACCCTGAATGGATGGAATTCACTTGCCATTAACCTCAGTATTTACACTTGTACTTTATTCTACTGTGACATGTCAAAATGTCCTCTGTGAAAAAGGCCTATTGTGGAATTGGCATTTTTGTGATTTTCTAGATTGCTGTGGTTTCCAGTACATAGTTGTGCATCTCTAGGGTAAACCAGTGTGGGTAAAGGGACAGATGCTTTGAAGTTTGTTTGTTTGACATGTAAATCTCCTTTACCTTCAATTTAAACAAATGCTGAATTAAGATTTTTAAAATTACAGTTGTTGATATGTCAGTTTTTTAATAAAAATGTGGTCTGCTGTTAGTTTTGTTCATTGCTCAGGATAATTGAATACACCTTTCAGGATGGACTATTTAGTCTCGGTAATGATTCACATGAAACGGTGGCCAGATATGGACTCTGCTTAGAGGACCAAAATATGAAGTTTAAATGTCAAATTGTGATATTTTGATTGAGTCTACATTATGTCAGTTTGTCATATGCTTTCCTCAGTGAAATTAGCATGTTTACATTTTGTGTTTAGGCTAGAGGTAACTTTAGAGATGATAAACAGCTAGAAATGTAGGATAGACGTGACGTTTTATGGCTTATTTTGTGTTTTCTCAGAAAATAAGCGAAATTTGAAGGCTTTTCTTAGATGAGACATGAAAGATTACAAGCATATACCACTTTTATAAGCTTCTCATCATGTTTACAAAACACCACACTTTGGTTTTTAGCAGTTTCAGAGGAAGGGGGAGGTTCAGTAATAATCAGACATCTTTACAAGTGGCTAGTGGCTGGACCTGGCCTCCTCCATCCATCCACAGCTGACACTGGCTGTGTGTGGCCGTTCAGACAAGGCCAGTTGATAGTAATTATTTATGAGGCTTGGTCAAGGTCCATTACTGCTGATTGGAAGTCATTGCCTGTCTTTGTGGGGTTGGGCTGAGTGGGTAGTGTAAACCCTGGGTCCACAGTCCCTCATCTATTAGCCATATGTTTTGATCAATTAACCAAGACCTTGTGTGTGTCTCACACAAGGCTCATCTGAAAGGGGACATTTTCAACCAGAATGCATGCAAACTATGTAAAGAGACCTCACATGTGGTAAAACAGAAGCATGCTTATGTTCTTGGCTGGTGACGACATGACTACATAGTTAAGGTGTTAGCGTAAAGTGAGTAATTGTGTCCATGACTGTGTGTGAGATACAAAGAGGTAAAAATGTGTGTGAGTGAACAAGTGACTTGTTAGGTGTTGTATTTATGTGAAGGCCTTCTGTGTTAACCAGCACCTCCCACTCACACGTGTTTGAGCTATTATGTTTTTATTACAGGAGAAAATGTATGAGCGAACGCCACCTTCTAAAAAAGCTCAGCTCACTAGTGTGTTTCTCCTGCGTAATGTGTGAAGTGGTTGTACGAGGGCTGTGGAACTTATTTCATAAGGCCCCGCTCATGGGATCCAGCCTTTGGAATACTAATGGATCTTTCCTGCTCTACTCTAAGTGGTACAAATCTGGTTTGATAGTTCAGCCTCTGTGTTATTTGTATTGCTTTCTTTTTTCTTCTCTCTTCTATCTTGCAGAGCTCCCATAGGACCATGTATGTGGTTTTTTTTTTGTGTGTGTGTGCTAAAAAGATTTCAGTATTTTTGGCTTTGTGAAACAAGAGATTTTAAATAATGAATATTGCTCAAATTGTGTGTGCAGTAGAAGATGTGGTATTCAGCATTTACATTTACCCCCATAAATGCCTCCTGCTACATGATATCAATAGAAATGCGCTGTGTGAGTATTGTTTGTAAAATAGAGGCCTCACACACTGCTGTAGCCACAGTAAAGATCAGCAGAACACCAAAGGGCCCCTGTGGAGGAACTGTAGGGCAGCCTGCATGGCTCTGCTGCTCTCGGCATTGGACTAGCATGTTCATGTTTGCGAAGTAGCCGTCAGCGCAGCTGATATTAGGTGAGGTTGTCTGGGACATATTTGCTCTTGAAATGAACAGCAAAACAAATTAGGATTACTGCATTGACTTATGCAGGAGAGGGAAGAATTTCAGATGATGGTGTCTGAGCTGCTGTGAACTGGTGAATGAACACAGAATAATAGAAAATGATGCTTGTTATGGCAGGGTGGAGCATAAGGGTTGAGTCAGGAGGGAGCTGATATGTTAAGTATTTGATTTTGAAGGTTTGTTTTATAGATAGTAAATTGAGAGAAACCATGAAGCTGAATGACCATGGTAACATTATAAATACTAACAACAAATGGATATTCTCAGTGATCTTGGGAACCAAATGTTTTCATGATCCACACTGGGCTTTCAGAACAAATTTACATGATTCACTGTTGATTTGCCAAAATCACAAAATGATTAATTGTAGAGACAATAACTCTTCTGTCTGAGTGATTTGTTGTTTGACGGAGCCTGCCAATAATAAAATTCAACTGGTATTTATTTGGTTCGTGTACTCCAGGAGAAGAAGACGTTCCAGCAGCAGTTCGTCCCACAGTTCATCTCGCAGGAGGAGGAGTCGCAGTGCGGAGAGAGACAAAGGAAGGAGCCACCGCTCACACAGGTCACGCAGCCGAGACAGGAGGTAACACCATCACACACATCATTCTGCACAGTTTCACTTTTTATTTAGTCTTGGATTGATACACCACCAACACAACCTTTTTTTTTTAAACTGAACATTCCATTAAAAATACAAACTATTTTGAATTTAACAGTTTATTTAGAATTCTTTGAGGCTCTGGTGGTTTTGGATGTGGATATTCCGTTCTTTATATTGTCCAACTATAGAGCTCAAATTATTGTAATTTTACTGACAGAAGCTATTAATTAAAAAAGTTTCTGAATTATTGCAACATAGTTTTGCATAAGCATCTTATTAGTAATTGCACATAATAGCACCAATAAGATTAATAATACATTTCTGAATGAATATGTGTTTGACGTTATTATCAACAATGTTTTATTTATACTGACAACAATGTATATAATACAAGAAGAGAAGGAGTGATGAGCGATGCCTACTTCATTTAAGAGTGACAAAAAAATTTGACTTTTTTGGTTGTTTGTATTATAAATCAGTATGTGGAGTGCCATTGCAGACTTTTCTTATTCAAAAAGCAATAAGATTTTTGGAAGTTTACTTCAGTGTAAACAAACACATCGTTTTGTATTTATGTCTCGTGTCATCAGATGGAGCCACATGGAAACTTGCATCTTAGGTCTGGATTAGTGTGTTGCGTGTGCATGTACTCGTGTCTCAGTTTGCTCTGACTATCCGTCTTACTGTGTGATTATTAATGAAACAGAGACCCGCAGAGACAGCGGGTCATAGCAGTCCAATCCTTCCCAAATCTCCTCTGGCAGCAGCTCTGCTTTCACTCATTAATGCAATTAAAACATCATCATTACATACTTTGTTGAATTATGATTAATATTGGTGTAGCTCGTTCTTTTTTGCAAGGGACCAACTTATTCATGCAAGACTAATGTGTACACACCTGCACCACACTTCTCTCTCTCTCTCACGCACACACACACAGCCATAGTCAGTTGTGTATCCCTTTCAGAAACATAAAGGCAAAGTCTCTGTGTGTGGTGGTCCATGTCATTAGCATAGCTAATCTGGTGCTAATGAACCAGTAAACTGTGCCGTTTTTAAATCCCTCACACACACACACACACACACACGCACACACATAAAAACATGCACAGATGCACAATCCAAGAAAAGGTTGTCATAATATATGCGTGAGCAAGGCCCTTTGTTTACTTGTGTATGGCTGCGGGGGAGAGCAGAGATCATTTTAATAACAAAGGAATTTTTTTTTAATATCTTCATTACAGAGGTCAGGATGAATGGATGATGCAATAGAGACGTTTCGACTTAAGAGTGGTTGATGGTGCCATAAAAAGACACCGCACTTGAACGGTCCCACCTAACGGTCACCGAGCATTTTGTGGCTTCAGAGTACGCAACACATTTCTGTGTTGCGTTGTGAACCAAAACAATTTCTGGAGAGAATTTGGCCAAACAGCTTTCACGCATTCTCTCCCTACTCTGTGGTACAGTGGCAGTCACTCACAGCGGCTCTGGTGATTAAAACATCAGTCGAAAATGGTATTACTGGTGTGGTGTGAGATGAAGGTTGGAGGGGATTTGGGAGATTTAGAACTACAGTCGATGACATCGGTGTTTACAAATGCTGCACTGTGATTAGGAGGGTTGCGTTGTGTAATCGGCTTAGCGGTGAGCGAGGAGCAGGTGGGTTGGGCTGGTGTTGGTGGGAGTGCGATGTAGTGGGGTATTATGAGGTGGAGGCGGTGTTGAAGGTGGGGATGTGCAAAATGATGCCATTGATGATACATTTATGCAGTTATGTGATGGCAGCTGCTATTTGCATCTGCAAAACTTTGTTATTGACGGCCACATGTGTGCTCCAGTTTTAGCCTCGAACAATCCAGTAGAAATTCTGATGTGTTATGTAATAAATAGGACTAGAGCTGAAATGATTAGTCCATTAATTGATTTCTCGATCGACAGAAGAATAATCAGCAAAAACACAGATCAAGTAAAAATACAGATTTTGTTGTCTAGTTCGCTTTGCACACATTTTTCTTTGTGTTGTCTGAGTAAACTCTCTCTAGGCTTTAGACTATTGTTTGCAACAGTAAGCAATTTGAAGAGGTCACTTTGGCCTCTCAAATGATAAATCTATAAATCAAGCAAATAACTGGGAAATTAATTCATAATAAAGAAAATGGTTAGTTGACAGCCTAAATGGGACGAATTAAGACGATCTTGTGAAAATCCTGCATTCAGTGTTTTCTGCAGTACTAGGAGCGACTGTCCTGTTCTATACAGCTCTGTTGTGTGATACTGCACATTCTGCGTCCACTGTGGTTGTGGAATGAAAGCAGGTTGGTGTGTACTGTGCACAGGTGCCCTGACTGCCATTAGTCAGGTGTGTGTGTGTGTGTCTGGATGAGGCTGCCTGAGCTGGCTGGGAGGCTGGCTGATGGATCAGAGGAGGATTGAGTGGACAGGACCTCATGATTGATACGCAGATAGGATATGAGGTGCTGCCCACCTTCTCCAACCCCCACCCCAGCCACACCAACCCGGCACTACATTCAGAATATGAGAGGAGGCAGAGTGTGTCGACCGGAAAGAGAGGGGACGAAAAGTTAGAGGAAAATGGGAAAAGTGTGGAGAGAGAATAGGTCGAGTTAGCGCAGGAGAGTGAGAGAGCAGAGAGATCCTAAAGGAGGAAAATGATGAGGAAAGACAAAAGCGAACACCGGTAGAGAGAGAACAGATAGGCTTGAGAGAGGGATATTATTCAGAAGAAAAGAGAATAATAACATCTGCATCAGAATATTGCAGTGGAGAAGATTAGGACCATAGTGGGGCCGTCGTGGGTTGAAGGGAATATTATTACCCTCTTTTCAATCTCTCATGTATAAATAAAAAATAAAGAGATACATGAAATAAGAATAATGCTCTCTTTTGTTTACCATGTATTGTTGCTTACTCCTTCTCTTTCTCGATTTTCTTTCTTTTTTTTTTTCCCCCTGCCCTCAATCAGAGAAGGGCCAGGTCCCCCCCAGAGGCAGTCAATCTTGCCCTGAAATGTAAAACAGACAAGGGGAGCAGATTACCTATTTGCCATTAATGTTTATTCTCTTTGATGTGAGCAGGCATATCAGGCTGTATATGCCTGCCTGCCTGCCTGTGTGCGCACCGGCAAGCGAGCATGTGTGAGGTTGATTGGGCGCACGCATGTATGTGCAGATCTGCGTGAATGCATGTTCATGGGGGGTGGTGTCACGGCCTAGTCCACTGGGGGCGAGCAGAGTGGAGCGTGTCAGCGGCAACGTACAGTGATCTGATGTGTACCCAGTCCAACAAAGACGACGCAGCCTCTCATCACAGTCGGATCACAGGCACGTCTTTAGGTGAGCTCGGCAGAGCGGTGTAGTGCTGGGCTGTCACAGCAGGGGTTAAATGTGTGTGGCTCAATCAGTCATTCTGTCAGTCCTTCATTCACTTAACAGTTAGCTTTAGAGGCGCTGTTGGAAGACCTGGAGGCATGGCAGGGGCCACAAATCCACCACTTGACCCATCAAAGAGAAGCAAAGCATTTCATTAATTGGTGGATTTGTATGGATGTATGCATGCGCTCACATAGGTGAGCGTATACAGCAGGGCACACACAAATGCTTACATTTTTCTCATTAATATTTCAGGGGTGTGTTGAGTTAGCAGGGCAGAGTGCTAGCGTCAGGATTTAGCCCTGCTAACACTGGAGCGGCTTCATCACTGGGCTGCTGTCATGTGTCTAAGGAGAGTGAGACCTCTAATTATCTGTCTTTTCCCCAGTGGCGATAGATAGCAAGCTAAACACACCACCCACCATGTTAGGATAGCTGACCAGAGTCAAGATTATCTCAGCCACCCTGCAGCCACAGAGGCTGGGATGATTCCAGTTCTTAGTTAGAGCAGGGGGAAAGGATTGTCGGTGGGACCTGGGTTGGGCCAAGACAGACAGTCAGGGAATGCTTTTTTTAAAAATAAAAAATGGGGCTTTATTTTGCTTCTGTAAGTCAGAATTTGTGATATTTAAAGGTTTTCGTGTAAAAATCAATTACTATTCATTGTTGATGACTTTCTGAAAACATACATTACTAGCTTTACACAACATGTGATTGCAGTGTTTGCATTTCAGTGCAATAAATAAGTTCAAAGGATGTGTTAGGAATAAACCCCCAGGTTTACCTGCTAGAGCTTCGTGGTTAAGTCCCAGGTCTGGTCTTCTGCATTAAGGCCAACATGATTCATGGGATGTAAAAAAAATAATAATCACAATAATAATGAGAAACGTGAGTGATCCCCTAAGGACATTCTGCTGTCCTCCTTCAGAGAGGTCAGAGGTCAGGGTTGACTAAAGGGCAGCATCCAGAGCTAGCTAGCTTCATTGCCTTGGCTTTCTGGTTATGATGACACAGTCAACCACTAAGCCACACTGTCACGATGTCTTGCTGCTGCTAGAACTAGGTATTCTAGATGTTTTAGTGCCACAAGCTCTGCTTTCTGTACTGGAGTTCACAGAAGGACTCCAGGAATGTGTGTGTGCAGGGGTTGAGCGATGGCCTGGTATTTATTTCGCACAGCAATTTTCCCTTGTATGAGATGAGGTGTTGTACATCTGCTAGATAGCTTTTCCTGCCTAGGACCGACATGGAGCGTGTGCAAGGTCATCCAGGCGCCTTGGGAATGGGCAGGTCCGAGGTGAGGAACTAAAGGGAGGAGTGGAAAGGACTTAAAGGGGAGGAAAGGAAGGTAGGGCGGTTGAGTGCAAGAGGTGAGGTGAAGAAGATCTGTGACTTTTTTGCGGGTGAGCAGTGTGGCCTCCTAGCTTTTCAATGCACCTGGATCGGCAGTTCCCCTCTGTCAGATGGCAGGGTGGAAATTATTCTGTGCATTTGTGTCCAACATATATTTATTCACACAGTTCAGAGTGTGTGTGATGTAGCAGGTGGTTTTGGGTGTCACTGGCTTCATAAGGGACAACAGCCCTGAGTGTGTATTGAGGACATAACAAATGAAATCTGGTTTTCTTAACAAACCGCTGAGATCTTGCCATTAGGAGAGAACCATGAGGCATGAGCTGATGGATAGGAAATAAGACGAGGAAGAATGCGAACAATCCCCAAATTCTTTTTCTTCTTTAAGTATCTCGCTTAGTGTTCTCACAGTTTTTATAGTGGTCTTAGGTTAGTCTGGAGTGTACTATACCGGAATTTAAGAACAGGCTCCTGGCTGTTTTTCATACATCTGTCTGTTATCCCATGGACTCTCAACATCTTTTCTTCTCCCCCTTCCACAGGATGACATTTTGCCCTTTCTTCCTTCTTCCCCCATTACTGGACTTGCAAAGTGTTGATTTAAACTGAAAGATGACCTGGTTTAGTTCGGCTGCGTCTTCTCTACTCCATAAAAATCAACATGCTTCCAGTCGTGAGATCTAAAAGTGTTTGTTGTTGTGTGTCGTCACCCCCCCCCCCCATCTTACTCTCTTTCTCTGTGTTGTCTTTTTTTATTTATCTGCTGTAAAGGCCAGTCAAGCGCTGCTCGGCTTTGTTGTCAGAAACCTTTATTTACCAAAGGGAGGAATAAGTGACTGACACAGACAGCCTCTTTCATCCCCGCCTCGCCACAAGCAGAGTTCCCCTCTACTGCCAGAGGAAAATCCCACCTCATTTCTGCCAACCCCCCCTACCCAACTCACCCCTCCATCCTGCAGGCTCACAACACACTAGTCCACTCCCCTGGGTAGCAACCTAGCTGTAGAGTCTGCACTGTGTAACACACACACACACACAAAATATTCACCTCACAAAAGGCATCACACAAGGCCTCTCACAAAGACGATCAAATGAGGGAGTTAGGCCGATGGTCCTAAGCAAAGACTAGTTTGACATCAGAGTTGTCCCTTTTTCTTTTTTTATCCATCTGTTAAACAGACTTGGAACTGGGAGTAATGACACATAAAGCCGGTTATATTATAGCCTTGGCTGGAAAAGGCAGTTGGCGTTGTGTGAAAGAGGGGAAATGACTCAAGCAAACTGACTTGTGTTTTAAATCAGAAAGTAATTTCAAAAATAGGAAAGAACACTTGAATCCAATTCTTTATTTGCCATAGCTCTCAAATGCAAATTTTGTTGTCTAATTTGGTAACATAGGGAAGACAACAATACTATACTTACATTTTGAATAATTAATACAAAATGTTTTTTCTGCAGACATCGAAGGTGTGTGAAGTCAGTCACCTGTGCATATTTTACCTAGTTAGTTTACCAGTTCGTGCAGATAAAGTAATATAAAAAATTTACAAATAAATAATTAAAGAAACTGCTTTTCTTGTCTAGTTATTTGTATCTTTGTTTTCACATGTTCACATTTTTGAGTGTGGAGGTGAGAAGATAAAAACAGTTTTCTCTTGAAAAGTATATATTTTTGGTTCTTCATAGCATGTTTCATCAGATGGCTACTCAGTGATTATACTGGTACATGATATAAGCGCACTTGTTTATAGGTTGCATTTAATATACTTACTCATCAAAAGGGAATACAGAACAAAAGTCATAAATAAAAATTGCCATTTAGAAATGTAAACACCGAGTCAGTGGTACCTCACTTTTGAAATATGGAATGTATCATGTAACCGTAATTCCTGACTATTCTTAATTTATGAATTGCTTTTTAAAAATAAGATGTATTAATATAAGAAACAGATCTGCCATGGTGGCAGGTGACCTGCAATCTTGACCTGCCACAGCCAACATGGCAGGTTCTAATTTCATTCCGTGAATGTAATAATGACCATTTCTTCATTTAATTGAGCTTTTATTTATTTTTTCAAATATTGCAATGAACATATTTTTTTATCCAGAGCTCAATCATATTTGAAGATGCCAAAGTTGACAAAAAAATACCCAGACTTATAAAAAAGTTTACAACTCGAATAATTGAGAGTGTGGGGTAATTTTCCTTTTTGAAAGCTGTGAGAATGAATCTTTGTGATTAATTTTAAGAATCATAGAGACCGGACTAATCACTTTATATCTGTATACCAAAGACACAATTTGGCTGTTTGATGACTGAAACCCATTAAGTAGGACACTCCTACTGTTATTTCTTTAGTAGAGACACACTTGCACTGTTTTGCAAATAAAAGCCCTATAATGCCAAAGACTAAACCATGCAATCAGCCCTCATTGTGTTCACTCTATGACAGTGAAAAGCCTCATCCATCTGGCCAGATCAAGAAAAAGACGGAGACAGAAACACTTTTAGCTCTGGCATAGGAAAATGAACACCAAATGTATCTCTTTCTCTCTCCTTCCTGCCTTCTTTCTGTCTCTCTCTCCTATTTAAGCTTCTTGAAGTTCTTCCAAATTGGGTTTTAAATGCCAATTAGGAGGTTGAATGTAGTAAAATAAAAGCAAATGCAGGCAGGATGGCCTCACCTTCTGGCTGGTTAGGCTTCAGAGAGAGCCGAGCCGGACCTTTGGCTCCCAGCGAGGCTTTGAGAGAAATATCCTGCCTAATGAACACATTAATTAGAACCATAACTATTTATAAGATGATAATTAGAAACGAAGGGAGGTAAACTGGGCTTTTCCTGCAATTAATGGAGGATTAATTACAGGAGCTAATGAAGTGGATTTTTGAAACGCATGGAGGTGAAGTACAGAGATGTGCAGCTCGCTTTGTGATCACTGGCATAATTATTTTCTCCTGCGCCAAAGCGTTTGAGGCCCTGGTCCTCGCCGGTTCAGGCCGGCTAATAAGCATCATTGCATCGTTATACATGCACTTAAAAAGACTTGCCACTGAAATGACTGTCTAATTATTTCTAATTGGCAGGCCCTGTGTGTTGTCATTGAGCTGTTTGGAGCCACAGTGGAGCCCAGGGTCTAATAACGCTCTGGGCGGAGAAGGAGGGGAGGGAGAGATAGAAAGACAGTGAGAGAGAGAGCGTAAAGAGGAGGGGGGGCTCTACGATTTGCCTGCTGCTCATAGCCGGACCTGCATATGCCCCCCCGCCCAGCCCAGCAGGACAACGGCTCCTAGAATGACGCCTGGTGCACTCAGAGGTCACCTTGCCAAGTAGCCGATTAGCAAAGTTTTATTTTATCTGTACTAATTTTTTCCCCCCTTTTAACAGCTTCTGCTCTTAATTTATGCACAGATAAACACCACCGTCTGTCCACAGTGCTTCTTTTCACCCTTAAACATGACACACACACACACACAGTGAGGGATGTATGTTTATGTGCGGTGTGTGATTCAGTGGCCAGGTTTTGAGCCAGTCCGTAGGGACCCGTGCTAAGAGAGCATCCATGGACAAACCTCAGTCAGGCGTGTTTACCTTGTTCTCGACTTATGCTCTGGCTCAAACCATATGGACACCATTGTTCTCTGGGACTCAAAGGAAATGTGTGTATACTTGTGTAGTTTGTCTTTGCACACATTTATCAATGGGTTTTTATGCATTGGTAAATACAGTATGTGCATGTTTACAATAGATTTACATTTTCATTATTTGAAGCATTGATCTCCATTTAGCCTGTGCCCTGCTTGCATGTAAGACCTTGCATGTTTGAGAGTGTTTGAATGATGGCCTAGGATTATGTGTGCGAGCACCTCCACTTAACTTGTCCTAAGCAGAGCCATGTGCGTAGTCCTGCCAAAAAAACGCGGTTATTCCCCCTCTCCCTCCTGCACGACTTGAGAGCAAATTGCCAGCTAATGCAACCACTGCCTGCACTTGTCAGTTCAGTTTGGACAAGCAAAGGAACCACACAAACACACACACGGCCACAAAAGCATGTGGTTTCACTCACACGTTTAGTAATTTATTTGTGGAAAAAGGAGAGAAAAATGAGAGAGAATGGCAGACAAATGAAACAAGGATCATGTGCGCCTTGACTGAAACCGTGACAATCTTTTTGAATGTAATGAAACACTTTCTCAGAATGTGCACAAGTTTTTCTATTTGAAATTTGTCTTCCTTTTTTGTACTGTCTATCCATTCGGGTTTTGGCAGAGTCGAGGACATGAGGAGGAAGTGGAGATAGATGGATCGCCCAAAGGATACGTGGCCAACTGTCGTATGATTGGTTGAACAAAGAACGGAACACTTCTGTGACTGGTTGAACAGAGAACTCGACATCATGATTTTGGCTTGAAATCAAAGCACGAAAAATGTAATTTTTTTTAAATGCAGTCAACAGTTTTTGTTGGGAGTGGAAGTTTTCCAGATTTCTCTGTAAACTCTGCGGGATATTGACACTCAGAAAAAGTGGGATAACAAAGTGTGCACACTGTCTCTCATGGCTACTGCAGATATGTAATGAATGGCATTTGTGCCATCGCTGTAATGTGCTTCATCATTTGGATCAGCAGCGCAAATCGAATCAATTCTTCAACTCCTTCACTTGAATATATACTAATATACTAATAGATTTTGTTAAATAGACAGAAAAATATAAAGACGTAAAATAGATAAGAAATGTACCGTATATTGATATATAGAAATAATATCGACCTTGGGTACAAATCTCTCGAGAGATAAGAGAAAACATTTTGGGATGTTGCTGTATGCAGCTACCAATACGTATATCATCCCAGTCATCCCATAACTCATCTTATCTATGCAGACTGGGGCCAGAGAATGACGACATGCTTACGGGTTGGTGTCGCTGTGCTTAACAAAAGTCACTTCTCACCAACCGTGGTTGGTATAAGAAGGTCAAATCTGCCTTGTTTATGGGCTACTTGTAGTTCTGTGCATGGGACATGTAGACTATGTGAAGCAACAGATGTGCAGAGCCTTTTTTTTTTTTCCCGTGAGTGTGTGGAGTGTTTTCTTTATCTTTTTTTCTGTGTTTCTCTATCCTCCTTGTTCAGTCTTGACAGGAGTTTATAAAATGATTTTTAGAAACTTCTTTACGAGACAAGCCTCTGTTCTGTCAGAAGACAACTTTGTTATTCTACTGAAGAGGGGGAAACCAATAGTGCTGTATATATTTTTTTTTTTCAGGGAACTATTCCAGTTGTGTCTTGGGTGTTTAATTAAGTGTAGTTTCCCTTTAGTAGTGGAATGTGTGTCTGCTTTTTGTCGGCCCGTTCCTATGTGCCTTTTACAGTCCACCCACATGGTTTGTCTCAGCGTTTATGATTTTTCTTATACTGGAGTTGTGAGGTTCCTAAATCACTTAAGCACACTGGGCCGAGCAGTCCACATTTAAACAATAAAAGGCTGTTATGCTAAGGGCCCTCAGATCTCCTACCACTTCATAAATACATGCGTATAAAAGGCAGAAAAATACATCTTCCCTGACCAGAGAGAGAAGGAGAGTGAGCGTCTGAGAGCACACCTGCTAATTGGAGCCAGCTTGATGTGAAGCACGGCTGTCTTCTCCATAAGTCCCAATCGTTTTTTCCTTTCCTTTTTCAATCACCCCCTTTTTTTCTTGTTAGGGTGGCTCTTGACTCCCAACTTTTTAAAACCTTTTTTCTTTATCTTACCGCTACTTTTCCTTCCATAGCCTCCTGCTGTCCTTCACCTATGTCTCCCCATGTCTAGTCTACAATCCCTCGCCTCCTTGTCTTCTGTCCTTAAACTTTTTCCTTCAGCTTTTTTTTTGCCTCCTACAAATGGAGCCATTGACAACCAAAAACAACTCTCCTAACTGTGCGCAACTAATTGTTCCGGGCTGTGATGGATGGAAGGAGGAGAAAAAGTGGGTTTCGATTGCGTGAGTGGCTGTGAGCGAGTTGGCAAGTTAGCACCTAGTCTAAGTGTGACCTCCACTTGACCTTGTGTCTGGACTGAGTGGCTGAGCCAGGGCCCCCCTCGGCTCCAGCTGCTAATGGGTGTCATGTCGAGCTGCGGCTGCACGGAGGTCAGAGGTCGCGGGTGCACACCAGACGGCCAAGTTTAGGATTGCGTTGAGGAGGCTGAGTGACACTGGGCATATGCGCCAATGAAGACACGAGGTAATCAACACATGTGAATGCAGCGACATGCACACACAGCCATGCACACATACACACAGCCATGCGTGCAGAAAGTCATCTTTTCCTTCATCGTTAGCTGGCCGTTGTAGGTTCATATAGATCTGAGGGGTCTTTGAAGGCCTTTGAACTCTGCTAAATGACTTGACCTTGTGGCTTGTGGCTGTAGCTGTGTTTGGGTGGGTATGGGGGCGGAATGAGTGGGTGGCCTGCATGGGGTCTCATTTCTGCTTCACAGCATAGCAGGGCATTGCAGACGTTTGTGTTGACGACTGCTAAATTAAAAGCAAACTGAAGATTATGACAAATTTAAACACTGCTTTTATGAAGCAGAGGGGAACGAAGAAAAAACATTTCTGTGAATCTTTCATGCTCGGTCTTTGCTGTGTTAATTGTGCTCACAATCAACTACTTTGCAGCGATTCCTTGTGTGTTATTCAGTGTGTGTGTGTGTGTGTGTGTGTGTGTATTTATGTTTCTGTGTGGGTGTGCATGTTGGATGACTGAGTCTGTGTGCGTGTACTGCAAACCGAGGGAGCAGATAATGTGGCTGCTTGGAAGGAGGAAGCAGCTTGGGAAATGATTTCAACAGCTCTCATAATTAGAGGAATATCATAAATTAAACTTGTGTCTGCCGTTGCGTTTGAAGAGCACTCAAAAGTAATAAATTCTGGATGGTTAACATATTTGCATTCCATTCAGCGGGCAGCGTCAGGCAGGAACAGCTGTTTTCCACGTCTTTTGGCAGCAGGAAATGCACATTGCTCACTCAAGGTGCTTTTAAACACATTGAAAATACAGAAAAAAGAAAAGTGACTTTTAACTTGGAACATGAAGCTGCTGCTGTGTGCTCCATCACTGGAAATAACTCGGCGGGGAACACTGCATTAATGAAGTTCTTCAAATATGGATCTTCTCACTTTCAATAGGCCCGTTTCTTTTTCAATCTCTCTTTTGCTTGGAAAACTCGACTGGCAAGCTTTGTGTGTGTGTGTGTGTGTGTGGCTGGAAGGTACTTGAAGATTTTACTTGATAGGTCCGTACCACCGGTGGGTTGGTAGTAGTCTAGTAAAATACGTTGTGGATAAAACGATAAATGGTAAAGATGTGAAATAAATATTAGGGTTTCAAAATGCCACCTTAGTAGTTATAAAAACACCACCTAGAAGACCAGTTTAGGCCATATAGCAAATGTATCAACTGACATATGCACCATCTCTGTCTAGTGTAAAGCCATATTGTGATTTTTAATTATTGAGATTCTAGTTGCAATTAATTGATGTTGGATCAGTGCTGCGCCACCTATGGATGCCTCCTTTTTATTGTATTCTGCTATAGACAATTTCGCTCTCCAGTCTCTCTGATTTTACTAGATGGTACAGTACTAGATGGCCATTTAGCTTAAAATAGAATATGCACAGATAACGTCAGTCGTGTTTCAGCTTTTCATTAAGGTGAATGGAAAAAGACAAATGCACCGTGCAGTGGAGGGTTGTGGCACAGAGGCTGTCCTGGAGGCTAGCTTCGAAGTGGAGCCTGACAGCTCTCGATATTGACACATTTTATAGAAGCTTCTGTAGCTGAACATAGTCACAATGATGGTAAGATGCAAAACTTTCAGTTTAAGTCCTGCTCACATTATTGTGATTGATACCTTTTTATTCCTTATCAGTAATACCTAACCAGTAAACTGAGATGGTCATTTTTCAGAATAATAATAATACACCTACATTCCATGAGAACTCTTCTCTTGATATCGGTGTATTGGCGCTAAGAAAGACTCTGGTCAGACAGGGGTCACTGTCGCCAGCGTCCACTGAAATGCGATAGGGTTTCAGTTACATTGCCATTAATCACTGCTGCGCCACACGGGCCTAATGGACAGGGACGATGTTCAGGGCATCACTGGGAACATCACTTTTGGTGTTCCCAGCAGTTATGTTTTCTGCCGTGGGACAAATACAATATGGACTTTGTTTTGTCTTCCCAACAGAGAACGGTGGTTGGGGTAAACAAAGAACCAATATGACTGTCCATCACTGCTGCTCAAACAGTGGGGGAAGATAAGGTTAAAGGAACAGTGAGGATGTTTTGTGTGAGTGTGTGTGTTCACGTGTTTCCCGTTCCTGCACTGCGTAGTATGAATAATGATTTAACCGGGGTCAGATGCCTGTTTCTGACACTAGTGGTATCGCGTAGCTGCCATTAATGTCCAATTTTCAATGAAAACAGAAATAGAATACAGACTGATAAGGGTAACACACCATCCAGCTTCACACCCAACCACATAATTACCCCAATGGGCTGTGGTGAGGGATCATATCCTGGCGCGCACCGGGGGGTCAGTGGCGATAAGCTTCAGCCGAGCTCCCAACATGCAGCATAATTACTCTATTGATAATTCACCAGGAAAATGGTCCCAGCCAATTGCAGAGCTCCGATTTAATGGATTGGACGGTGAAACGAGGGAGGAATGGAGGAAGGAGGCAGTGAGGGGGCAGCGTGTGTGTGTGTGCGGGGGGGGTTGTACGTGGGGGCAACCAGCAAGGGCCTTTTATTAGAAATGAAAATATGTTTAGGCCATAGGGGGACCCATTTTCCCTGGAGATAATAAGGCCAATAAAATGTAAAGCAGTGGAAGAGCTGGGCATGGGGTCCAACTGTGGCTGTTTATCTGTGTGTGTCCTGCATTAGCCCATTTATCCCCAGCCTCAAATTAGCTAATCATTCTCCAAGGGGAAGGACGTGGTCAGGAAATTGACATTTAGCAGCATAGGCTCACTCTATTAACTACAGTAAATTTAATTTGCTGCACACCCCAGAAGTGGACTGTTTTCTTTGCTATCAGAAGGAAAAAAGGGGGGAGAGGGAGACAGAGAAACAGAGAGAGAGAGAGAGAGAGCGAGATTGTGTTTATTGCATCTGCTGCTTCTGGCCACAATTTGCTTGGCTGTAAATATAAGACTTAGGCTTGGAACGCTGCAGCTCTGTTGTATTCCCTCTCATGTACTGTTGATTACAAACATACGCAGGCATTGTCAACACATAGATTCACTCATTCCAAGGTCTGTTTTGGGCCATTGATGGATTATCTCGCCTGGAGACTCCAAACCCCCCAAAAATGCCAATGTTTTTCTTTTCCTTTTTTTCCCATTAGCTGTGATTCTCTGACTGGCCTAATCGTAGCTCCAGTAAACACTGTATCAAACATGCTAAATCAAATGTCCTGTGACTGATGACTGCTTTCACCTCTGCCTCTGAATCCAATGTTTCATAATAATTATCCTTGATAATCACTCCAGGGTGTCTGCTCTAGTGTCTGTTCTGCAGAATGCAATGCGACTGACTTTACTGTGGAAAAAGTTAATCATGAATAAAAAAAGAACTACTGTAGTAATATTGTAACTAGAGCTTAAATGATTGGTCGATTAATCAGTTACTTGTTTGACGGAACAACTATTTTGGTAATCCATCCGTCACTTAAGTCATTTTAAAATTGAATAGGAAAAATATCAAACGTACGGTTTTGACATGAGCTGCAAATATCTTGATAATCGATTAATCTTCTAGTCAAATTTCAAGCAAACATTCACTTTTTATTTGTCATATGATTAGAAATGGAATATTTTGAGGTTTTGAACTGTAGGTCAAACAAAACAAGCTATTTGAATACATAATCTTGGGATTTCTTTTATAAATTATAGCAGGCACTTTCTGACAGTTTATAGGACGAATGATGTTAAATAACGATAATGACAATTATTAGTTGCAGCCCTAGTTTGGACTTTCTTTAATGTAAATAAAGTAATAGTAAAAAATGGATTATCTTGTCCCCTGTGAGAGTTAGTTGAATATCTGTGGGGTTTGGACTGTTGTTTAGCATCAGCAATGAAAACGATTGTAAGTTGCAGCCCTGATTGTAAGACTCGAAAAATATATTAAGTGAACATGAAACTAAACTTCCTGAGCTGAAACTGATTCATATACTATATGCATTATGTGCTAAATGTATGGTGATGTTTTTTATGATATTGGTCATTGTCTGACCTTTGCTTAAATAGATTTATTTACTGCAGATTCACTTCTGTGGAACTTCAGTTTGGTTTTTTTTTCTTCAAAGAGAGATTGTCCTTTTGAGATTTTGAACCAGTGCAGCAACTCTCCAGTGATCAGGATCGCCCCGCCTAATTAATTGCAACAGTTGTCAGAGTGTTGTCTGTTAGGATGGTGACAGGCGTCTGAAGAAAATGATTAGTTTTCTGTCGGGAGAGAGACAGCTCTGGATGTCCCAAACTGCAAACTAATAAAGGGGGGAAAGCAATAAAGCTCGTGGACAGCAGGTTTGACTGTTTTTATAGACAAATCAATAAAATGATAGATGATGGAAAATAACGGCATCTCAGCTGCCGATTTCTACTGGGGTTTCAAATCACGGTCCTTCCCCCGCACGAGCACACATGAGCAGAATATGTTGAAGGAGTTTGTCTGCATTAATAGAGGCATGTGTAGTGACACAAATGAGTGGTTATGTTTTGGTCATTTGTGTCTCACCACTTTGAGGCATGACTTACACTTTGAATGGTCTTTTTGCTGGTGTTAAAATGACCTATGTGTGTAACTGTGTGTTTATGTTTGTGTCATAACTAACAGAGCAAATCTCCCGCTGTAAATCTTTTTGAGACCAGAGGGGCAGTGTCAGGATCAATACAGAGGACAGGCCTTCCTCTGAGCCTGCCTCTAATTGGCTCCATTTCTACAGAGTCGGGTGTGTGCGCGTGCACGTGTGTCAGTGTTTGTTATTATATATAACTGTATTATTGGGTCCATTCAATGAAGGATGAATTTGTCCACTCCAGGGAAATTTTTATCCTAGGGAGTTTTATTGTAAGTTTTGTTAACAGATGTGAATGTAACATTGTTTCTATGTGTTGATGTAAAGTCACCATCTCCACAAAGTTGGTCTTGGTTGGGTGTCATTTACCGTAGATTTTATCAATTCTAGTTTCGATTAAAGTTCTCATTGATTCTGGTTTTGTTAACATGTTTGCAAGTTTTTATTACATTACATTACATTTATTTCAACAGATTTAGGCAGCCATAAAAAGAAATTTGGGGAAATAAGGAAATATATAATACACTTATTAACACGTATTAGCTGATTCTTGCAGTAAGAAATTCATGGTAAAAGAGCCAATGAAGCAATGAACTGAATCAGCTGTACTGGAACGCATTCATAACATGTGTTTTCCCCAGTGGGAACACACTCTGTTACTATTGCTATTTCGGTTTCCTGTCACTGTTGCCACACACATAACATAACTGACAGCTAAGTGCAAGTAGACAAGTCAGAGGGAGAAAGTGGATAGTTATAACTTAATTATAAGGCTAAGAACAGGTTGGTGATATTTAACAGTGCGATAGTATGCAATAGGCTCATTTGTGTAAAAACTACCAGATCTCACTCCTTTCTCATTGCAAAACAAAAAAGTGATAAAAACATTTGCACCTTTCATCTCTTCCAGGTCTCATTCTCACCACCGGAGGTCTCGCAGTGGTAGCGGCAGCCGTAGCCGACGAGGGACCCACGGCCGCAAAAAGAGCCACAGCAGAGAGCGGGACCGGAGCCGGCGCAAAGGCCGTGAGAGGGAGAAAGACAAGGAGAGGGACAGAGGACGAGACAGAGACAAGGACAGAGAGAAGGACAAGAGCAAAGACAAGGCAGACAAAAAGGGGTATGTGATGAATGACTTTGTACATGCAAGCATGCGTGCAGAGGTGGACACAAACACACCAAACAAGTGTTGGGTTGGCCCAGCTCAATTTCAGCTGTAGGCTCCACAGGTACAGTACATACTATTTTGGTCGGTATATTACAGACCTAAATACGGAGCTCAGTCTCCGCTCCTCTGTCTATCCATCCATCACTTGGTACTTCCATCCATCAGTCCATCACTACTTTTTTCCTCTATTTCCCCTTGCTATCCAACACTAGGCTACACTATCCTTGTAATGTGATATAATTCCCTCTTGTAACAGAAGATATCATGGAGATGTAAGAATAGATGGTAGGTTGGAGTGCTGCACACTTTCAGTTTTTAGAGAATGTTTTGGTCACCAGATGATGTCTGATGTCTTTAAGTCCATTTTTCGCCCTGTAGGCCCAGCTGCAATAAGTCCAGAAACTTAACAAGATCATATGCATCTCTGATGTCTTTGGTCCTTATACAAAGAAAACAAATAAAACTAAATGAGACCTCCTTGTTAAGGTGAGAAATGTTGACATATGACATCTTCACTTGCAAACGTGTGTCTTCCAAAGACTGTAATACACACTAGAAACAGATTTAGAGTGGTACACTCCTTTCTTTTCCTCTACCAGAATAGCACCCTCAATTCCTCCCCAGTGCGGCAGGCTTTAATGTGATTGGAGGCCACTGTATTATGACTGGTACCCAGTTGTTGTCGGTCATATTGAATGGCACAGATGTGTGTATCAGACTATGGAGCCCATGAGTGGCACAGACCAGCTGATGTGCTACACCTCAGTTTGAGACTTCATCTCCCCAGGTTAAAGAAAACTCATGGTATAGTCTTTGTTCACCCCCGTCAGTTAACGGATATATTTACAAGTACTTGCATAGATTGTAAGAATGATCAACTTGTGATTGTTATGATATGCACATCCAAATGGTAATACAGGTATTGATTAAGCTGCTATTTGGTTTTTCAAACAAAGGAAAACAAGATCTCAAAAAAAGAAAAATAAGCCATAAGAGAAAAATGCAGTCTAAGAACATTTTTTAAACTTTACTTGTGCACCACTGTCAAAGTGTCACAACTGTTTTTTGGATTTTGTGTGTGCTGCATTTCATTAAGTGAAATACATGATAAAATGCTGATTTCTTGTTTATTTAGAACTACACTATTTGTAAATGGTTGTTAGTAGAGAAGAAATTAAAAAGCTTTATCCTTTAATGCAGTTTCCATATATTTAGCACTAGTTTTCTCATCTTATGGAGGCTGTATTGCTCATCAACGAAAACCTTTCTCTGTGTGAACAGAACATGGGTATTTACTTTTAAAGGAAAAGTGCTTCGTTTCTTTGCAGCTATTACATATTGCCTTTCTTAGATCAGTATCAGGAAAACAAATAAAGCTAACAGTGAAATGTAAGGCCAGCAGACTATATCTATTTTCTTATTAAGGCTTCAATATCCTTCAGCATCGATAGGAATCTCTTCCTTTATCTCTGACCCCGCTTTAGCTTGCTTGTGTGTGTGCGCTCATATGTGCAGTAAGTTTGTTGGTTTGTGTGTGTGTATGCATTTCCACCTGTGGCAGCGGTAATATCCTCCTATCTGGCCTTCCAATTTAGTTAAACCTGTGGAGGCATGATGTTTAAATAATTTAGACTAACCCATGTGGTGCTGACCTGCCATCATACCAGGTGCCGTGTGTTTGTGTATATAAATAATAGCAGCTGGATAGCGCAGTAGCTCAGTTCCAATATCTGCACGCGGCAACTTCTATCACAACTAGAGATTCAAGAGCTACAGGACAGAGCCATCATCATTCATATCATTTGGTAGCAAGATTGGGTACCAAGCCCCAATAACAACAAGCCTTTGCAATACAGGGAGGCTTAACACAAGAGCAATGAAGATCATAACCAAGTTGGACACCTGGAACCTCTGTGACTGATTACCAAGACTAAGTGAAGTACCCTCTGAAAGTCTACTAAGAGATGTGAATGCAGCACTACAGACAATCCCTACTGCGACCAACAAGCTGATATGCACCACAGCAACAGTGATCCTTGAGATTCTTGGCAAGTTCAACAAGAATAAGGACCAACAAGGCTGGAGACTGAGCAAAACTGGAAAAACATATGGGAGAAAGAGGCATCACATAACACACTATCCCAGTGGCTAGTGGATCTAAGAATGAGTCTCAAGTTTGAAGAGCTGGACAGCACCAGGCTACTGGCTAAAGAAGCTAACTACGCTACACGAATGTCAGCACAAATGAACCAGCTGCTAATGAATGGGACACACCCTGAGTTGTTAATTGAATACAATACTGAACCTGAAGAATCCCCAGAAAGGAGAAATCCCATCCAACTCTACAGGCCAATAACCTGCCTCTCCACAACATGGAAACTCCTGTCAGGCATCATAGTAGCTACGATGACTAGGCACATGGCACAATACATGAGCCAGCTGCTGGC
The DNA here is from genome assembly GCA_036023855.1 of Gadopsis marmoratus. Taxonomy (NCBI): domain Eukaryota; kingdom Metazoa; phylum Chordata; class Actinopteri; order Centrarchiformes; family Percichthyidae; genus Gadopsis; species Gadopsis marmoratus. Next base: position 25,232 of record JAVQJF010012298.1, read on the forward strand.
AGATAGAGTAGTCATTCGAGATGGTAAATCCAGACTACAAGAAATTGACTACAAGAAAGCCTTGAAATGACTTGATGCCTCACACATGGATTCTGAAACACTTGGAACTGTACATCAACAGGAGCCTTCGTCAAGAACTCATTGGGGCTGTGGAAAACAACCCTAGAGGCCATCTTCAAGCCAGTTGCAAAAGTCACCATCCTGTGCGGCATATACCAAACAGATGCTCTGTCCCCGCTGCTGTTCTACATAGTAGATCTAAGCCCTGTCAGCCAGATCATCACAGAGTGACTACGAAATGGAGCAACAATCAGCCATGACATCAAGCTGTATGCCAAGAGTGAGCAAGACATTGACTCACTGAACCACCAGGATCTACAGCAATGACATTGGAATGTCATTTGGACTAGAAAAGTGTGGTCGAATGGTATCCAAGAGAGGAAAGGTAGTCAGAACTGAAGGGATTAGACTACTAGAAGGTGACATAGAAGAGTTTGAGGACAGCTACAAGCAAGCAAATGGGAATATGAAGAGGCCGCATGAAAATCAGCCACAGCCAAATACCGCCACAGAGTACGGCAAATCCTGAAGGGTCAGCTGAATGGGAAGAACAAGGTCCGAGTTATCAACACCTACGCCCTGACCGTCATCAGATACCCTGCTGGCATAATAAACTGTCCAAAAGAGGAGACAGAGGCCACTGATATTAAGACTCCCCACAATGCATGGAGGATTTCACTCCTAGTCCAAAACAGAGGACTAGTGATCCAGGAAGATGATCAGGAAGATGGCCCCAAGGGACGAGTTGCTTAGTGAATACCTCAGACAGCAGAACTCCAATGAGGAAGAACAGAAGGTGGAATCATCATGGGAGGACAAACCCCTGCACGGTATGTACCACCGGCAGATAGAAGAAGTGGCTGAGATAGAGAAACCCTACCAGTGGCTGGACTGAAAGACAACACAGAGGTACTAATCATGGCAGCACAGGAACAGGCTCTGAGCAGGACCCCAGGTGCATACGGTGCAAAGATTCCCCTGAGACAATCCAGGACATAACGGCGGGGTGTAAGATGCTAGCAGGCAGGGTGTACATGGAACGCCATAACCAAGTGGCTGGCATAGTGTACAGGAGCATCTGTGCCAAGTATGGGCTGGAAGTCTAAAATGGGACACACGTCTGAAGGTGGTTGAGAATGACCAAGCAAAGATCCTGTCGGACTTCCAGATACAGACTGACAAACTAGTGATAGCCAACCAAAATACCATAGTAGTGGTGGACAAACAGCAGAAGGCAATAGTGATAGATATAGCAATCCCAAGCAACATCAGGAAGAAGGAACACAAGAAGCTCGAGAAATACCGAGTGCTGAAAGAAGAGCTAGAGAAGATGTGGAAAGTGAAGGCAACAGTGGTCCCCATGGCTGTTAACCCCAAACAGATTCCAGGAACAACTTCCAAGATATCTGCCCAGAAAAGTGCAATTTTAGGAACAGCTAAGATATTGTACAGGCCCCTCAAGCTCTCAGGTCTCTGGTTGAGGACCCGAGCCTGAAGGAGGAATAGACCTTAAATCTTGGTATTAAATATGGTTACTTGACGGTTCGCTACATGTACATTACGCTTTTTGATTAGAAAAACAAATAATAATCTTGCATAGGTGATTATAGCATGCACGTTTATTTGTCTCTTCAAGTCACAATGCCTGTGTAATTCACAATTTATTAGTTACATTGAGAAATGCAGTGTTCGGATTTTTCACAAATGTATACTTGTGGTTGTAATTTTAACATGATTTTTACATTCACTGGAACAGTAACTAATCACTGAAGATGCACTCTGCTTCAGGAAGTCAAAGTATTGTGATTATTACATAAAAATACCCTATATTGCAAATTTTTTTAAATGTATGTATATTTTGTGACATGGTTAAATTAGCTAACAATATAATTTTCCCGCTTTATTTTGTCTTTAATTGTCTCTCTCACCACAATTGGTTGGTCTACCTGTGGACCCTGAAATGGATGCTATCAACGTCCAAAAGCTGCCTGACATTGATTGACACTGTTATTCCCCAGGTGCTCCCACTGGAGTTTGGGTGCCTAACAAGTCCTCCTTTAGCAGAAGAACAGCAGAAGCAGCAAGATGTTTCAGGAATATGTAAAACAAGGCTTTCTTTAGTATATCCTGTCTATGACAAGCCACTTCTTTTTCCTCTGTCTCTGCCATTCTTCTTCATCTGCTCTTAATGGTGATGGGGGTAGGGTCTTCATGTAAGCCTCTGATCCACCACTTACACACAAACACATGCGCGCGCGCACACACAATCTCACACACTGTAACACTCCAACCTCATTTACATCCAGGTTTCCTTGCTGGGTGGTGGGAGAGGAGTGAAGCGGTGTGATGTTGATGGTGGGGCGGGGTGGAGAAGAGGCTCCGGAGCTTTATAGTGTCTGTCAGGATGAAAGAGGGGCCCCTCAGAGCCGACACCCTGACACAGACTGTATGTGTGTGTGGTGTTGTCGTCATTAAACATTTAACACTCCTCTAGTATGACAGCAGGCAACTTGGTGCTCCAGCGGCATGTTTTCATGCAAAATTTATTGAAAAAGACGAGCTGTTGTTAAGAGATCTTGTTGCCTTTCACCAGTGGCAAAGGGTAAGTGGGTGATTGTAGAGTTCTGTGTGTGTTTACCCAGACTAGTGTATAGGGTCAGTAGGTTAGCTTTGCTCTGTGTAATCCTCTGGCTTCGTATTTATGGAGAGAACATAAGAGCTTCCTTTCAGAATTTAACAGCCCTAAACTGTTTGTTGTTTTTCTCTTCATTGATAGCTTTCTAAACAAGAACACTTACTTGCACATTGTGTATTGTTGTATATTCAGCATTGCATTAAATATAGCCGTGGTTCCCAACTATTTTTGTCTGACGTAGCCCCTCAGCTTTATCAGATGTGCTCGAGTTCCCCTTCGTCAACACCATCCATCATGTTTCAAATATGTTCATTTTAATTGATATAACACTGGATGTTATTTAACATTCTTATTTATACAAAACTGGATATAGTCCCAATATTTTTCTCAAAGAAGACATAGTGGTCCTGGAAGTTTACATTCCTGCTATCACCACTTGGAGCGGAAGATACTGTACTCTTTAACTGTTTGTCCAGTTTTAGTGACCTGTTTTTATTTCTCTGCTGGTCTGCTGACTAGATTTCATGCACTCTTAATTACAGAATGTGGTGTTAATATGTGACTCAGGTTGGTGGGAAAGTGTTGCACGCTGGCAGTTAATTGGTTATTGTGACAGTAAATATGATGATCAGCCTCAAACCAATTTGTAATTGTATTTATATTCCTCCTAAACACAATTATGTGAATTTTCTCTTACCAAATACATTTTTTTTCCAAATGAGCTGAACTAGTCAACAATCTTTCAATGTGCCTCCTGGGAGTTTGCTGAAATATACCATGGATAAATTATAAAGAGGAGCAAAATCCTGACTTATGTCTGTCCCTGTTTCCCAAAAACAATTATAGTGCACTGCATTAATGAACGCACACAACTTAGCTTTGATTCTCATCCTGCATAATTTTTCTTAACTCATTGTGGCTCGAGTCAGGTCAGATTTCATTTATCTAATGTTATTTGTCAGTGTTTTTTCCTATTTCTCTAAACTGAAGCAGGAGAAACAGTGTGTTGTGTTAACAAGTGCGCATCTGCCCCCAGGCAGATAATTGACAGAAGTATAACTTGAATGTAACAGCATTCTTCACCTGATGTTCCGACCCAATTCCCACCTGTAATTAATGAGCTGAAATGTAGAAACTACAGTTAGCAGATGGCTGTTTCTCCACAGAAAGTCAAAAATATATTTTTAATTACAAATCAGTGTTTTAAAAGATTTTGTCATCATGAAGTGTTGCAGAGGTTCAGGTTGTGATCAGGCTTGAAGGGATTTGGTTTGAGTATGGGTGCCCTGCAGTCAGGGCCCAGTTTTTGTTATTTTTTTTTTTTCTTTTGGGTTCGCTCATAATGTCAATACAGGCATGCATGCTCTCACTCTGTTCCTTTTCCATGTCCAACACCCTCCTCAAACTCGGCCGCTTTCGTCAAAGAATTTGTCCGCTTTTAAGAGAAGTTTTCACCTTTCCCTTCGGGCAGCGTCAACCTCTTTGCTTTCCTCTGTAACCGATCACCAAGTGGTGGACGAACGTGGGCTGGCTGCCCTACTCCACGTCCTCTATCGGAGAGGTCTGTCCAATTAGGCTGAACTCCATGTATGTGCTGGGTCGTGGGAGGAGCGTTGGTCCATCTAACTCAATTTCATGTCATTTGAGTGAGAAATGGACAGAGGCTGAGCAGCAGAGGCACAGAGGGCAGTGTGGAGACCTCTCATGGCAGCAGAGAGCTGTCTTTTCCCTGTGCATGTAAAACTGGAGTTGGTATAATGAGCTTAGGGTTAAAGAAATGAAATGACTTCCTATCTGTCATTAAAGCCGTTTTTGATGTCTTTGCCTATGACAGAATCATTTAGGAGTTTTTCCCTGCTTGCGAGGGGCAGCACTTATTTTGCTTATTTTATGAGGATGTAGTTTCTGTTTTTAAGTCAAATAATAGCATGTTTTCCTGATATTTTTGTCCAGAGATCCGTCTCCACCAAACACCATTCCCATCTCTTTCTATGAATGTGATTGTTTAGTAATTCCTCTCATTACTGTGTTTTCCCCTGACAAGCTAAACAGAACCCAGCCTCACCACAGGGGTCTCGTCAGGACCCGCAGGCCTCAGTTTGGCTAGCTTTGCTCCATCGCTCAGCCTTAACCTCTGGAAGCCTAGAGGCTGTGAGGCAGAGAGAAAATAAAACAAGACCCTAGACACAAGCACACACACATTCACACTGACTGCTGTTGATTTTCTCTCCCTCCTTGCCTCACTCTGAGGAAATGATTGTCTGCTTCTTTGCCTCTGTTGAACATCTATCAGCTCATTAGTGTTGGTAATACACAGAGAAAGTAAGTGTGTTTGTGTGTGTGTTTGTGCGTATGTAGCCCCTGCCTGCGGCATCCTCTCAGCCTGTTGGGAGTGTGTGTATGGGTGGTGTGGATGGGACCGCTGCTGCTGCTGTGTGTGTGTGTGTTTGTCTGCACTCTTGCAGGACTCTAGGCTGTGTCTGGCTCTGGGAGTGGGTCTGGGGAGGTAAGGGAGACTTCAAACACCGTCCTCGGAAGGTTAGGATACACTCACATTGACTTAAATCAATGAGCTGTAAGTGTGTGTATTATTTGTGTGTGCGTCAAGGGGGGTAGCCTAGTGGCCAGGAGCAAGAAGAGACATGGGTGAAGCTGAAGAGGAGTTGGTGTGTGTGTAGTGTGGGTGGGGGCTGGGTGGTTGGATGAGGATGGGTGGAATAGGAGTGATGCCTACATGCAAAGAGTGGACAGCGCACACACATACACTCAGGTCCCAGTAGACAAACGCATACACACACTGAGCGATGCAGCTGTACTGTTTCTTGGCCCATGGCTGTATGTAGTCATTAGCTGCTTTTTTCCACACAGATAATGAGCATAGATTGGATAGAAAACAGCCTGGCCTTATAAAGTCGCTCTTCACTAGACGGACATTCGTCTACACACACACACACACACACACACAAGACAGACGAATACCCTGTTAAGACCTACACAGTGACAAACCTGTATTTTTCTATGGAATGCCTATGCAACTTAAAGCGGTAGACTATACATCTTGCATCAAAGCACCATGGATCTTTATTTCTGCAATCAGAAAACTCTCTGTAATGTCGTTGGTACTGCTCAGTCTGTATAGCGGAATTCTGACGGCCCCTAAGTGCCGGATATACTCCAAAAACAGACGACGATGACACAGGACATGGCATGCGCCAGCGTCAATTGACGTGACCAAATGACAAAATTTATATCACACGGACCCTCGCCGCTCCACAAATGCAGAAAGTACATTTTCAGTCTACCAACATTTTTCGTGGTCATTGACAGTATCTAAATTAACCCCTGAATAATGCAAGACTGACTCGAGTAGAGGCAAGCGGAGTAAGGAAAGATCTGACACATAATCCAGGGTATATCCCATGTTGGTTATATTAAAATTGCCTGTGGAAGTTAAAAGGTTTGTTATAATTTCTGGAGATTAAACAGCAGTCCCAGGCATCAAGTATTGTTAGTCCAGACAGGGATAGCCTCATACCATTTTGCTACAGTCAACAATGAGGATGATGATGATCATCAGATTCAGATGTTTTCAGTTTAATATTTCTAGAATATATTAGTAATTCACACCGACATATTCACCCAATTAGATAAAGTGTCAGAAAAGCACAAGAGCAGCCTGAAAAGAATCAGACAAATTCTTTGGTCTGTGTGTGTGTGTGGAGAGAGTGAGAGAAATCTGGCCACTTATAATCGCAGGACAGACACCCTGAGCGAGCGATAGAGAGCTGTGACAATCCACTTAGTACGCTCTGTAATCTGTTTAACCATTTAGTGAGTTGTTAAAGGAGTATGCAAACACTCGCACACACACACACACAAACCACACTAGATGCCCCGCAGGCTTTAGCTTTGCTCAGGACAGTCTGCCTCCTGAACTGGGTAGCGATTCAGTGCTGTAACACGTTTAGAGTTGTGTGTGTGTGTTGATGTGTTTGAGACCTGCTGTAGGCACTGAGAGAAGCCAGGCCTGGAGCATGATGACAGAGACCAGACCCGGCCAAATAGAAGATCCCCCCCAATCCAATTACCCTGTTCCTCTCTTTTATTCTCTCCTCTCCCTTTTTTTTTATTTTTTACAGCCATGTCTTAGCAGCAGCTAGTGATGGCAGTCCTGGCTGCTGTTGAAGTGGCTGGCTGCTCTGCTTTATGGATCAGAAGAGGATGCAGGCAGGATTATAAGCAGCAGGTTATGAGCAGCAAACATGACAGGCCAGCGCCGATTTAGGAGGGCTATGTAAATGTGCTTGTCGACAAAATATGTTTTTCAGCCCTCAGTATTTTCTCCCTCTCTCTCTCTCTCTCTGGAAAAGCTGGGTAGTTTGTGCAGCGGTAGCAGAGTGGTGGTGAAGGCAGCGAGGGGAGCTAAAAGAGAAGATTGTTATGGAGAATGATGTGTAAAAGAGACACACCGTTAATGTTTAATTTTCTCCAGACTCCAGTGCTTATTCATCTGCACCAGGGGCAAGGAAAGGTGTTGACTGAAGTCTTTATGAGAACGGCTGAGAGTGAGAATACATTATAGAGAGAGGTGTTCTTTTTAGTTGGAGAGAGCAGACAAAGTAACGCAGAGAAGAGAGAGAAAGATAGACCGACAGGGAAGACGAGCAGAGGAGCGTCTTCAGTTAGCAGAGTACCTTTCGTTATGCATTTGACCTCTGCTGACCTGAGACAGGAACACAGCTCCGCAGGTCTTGTCTAATGGCATTGATCATTACAAGAATACCTCCTTCCGACTGGGTAAACAGCTTTCCAGACGTAAAGTTAAGTACCATGACTCAGTGGTGGGAGTAAATATTGCCTGAGAGAAGCGTATAATAATCATTCTCAGTGGAGGTTTCAAATCGGCAGCCATTTTCGGAGTGTTTTGTTTCACACAGAAATGAGCTGAAACAAAAGAGTTATGAGTGCAGTTACCAATCACGCGAGTGTGTGCGTGCTTGATCGTGATCACTGAGGGATGGATGTACGTATTTGTGTCACTGATCGAGTTGGTGGTCGTATACAGCTCATATTGAACGTTGAGTAGCCACGGGAAAGTTATGAAGCCTCCCTCCTCTCCTTCCCTCCCTCCCCTCCTACCCATTTAGCCTGCCACTTTTTCAGCAGAGGTTTAGATCTCCGTTCCGATGTTTAATTCATTTGTACTAATGTCTCGCTCACTCTTCCTTTCCTTCACTCTCATATGCTCTGTCTTGCTCTCTTGATAGCCAAGTCCCTGCGGTTTTCTAATAGAGTTGTTTTACCTTGTCTCACTCTCGCTCACTGCACACACACACACACACACACACACACACACACACACACACACACACACTGCTGTCCCTTTTTTGCCAGTAGGGATCATACGTAGTCTGATTTTTGTATGATGTGTCAGCTCTAATTTGGGGTTGAATAAGGTTAAAATCATTCTCAGAATATTAAAAGGGATATTTCACAATAGTGATATGTCACAATATGGCAGCTGTCAGCAAAAAACATAAATAATCAAATGTTTAAAGCAAAGAACTGAGCTGTGTTATGTTTTATGAGACCAAACTCCTCACGTATGTAAAACAAAAATGTCAATATTAAATGTCAATTTTTTTTGCTAGCTTTTAATTACGTTTTGCTTGGAGTCATTCATTTAGACAAGAAAAAATTGTATCACAATAACAAAAGATCACATTTCGCTGAAAGTTGATAAATGATCATTTTGAATTTAGTGCCAGCTCTAGCTCAAATACATGTAAGATGATGATGCCAGTCTTATCTCAGATCAGGGTGTATGTGTCTCACTTCCATCAGTGAATTCTTGAGACATATTCAGGCTGTGTTGGAGCATCAGGTTTAGGAGTAGATTTGAATAAATCCCTTAAAACACAGTTTATGTGCCACCACCTACTTATTCTTTTTGTTTCCAGTGTTTAGCTCTTAAGTCAGAAACGTTCTTTACCTATGCTCTACCATGCACTTTTCTTTCTTTACGGTTTTTCATCCGTCTTTTTTTCCTTTCAGTATCTCACTATCATTCTGCCCTTTTCTCCTTTTTTTTTTAAATTTTTTTATGCACCCCTGCCTCTCTGTTTCCGCCTCTTTCCATGCCCAGATCTGACGGCATGGAAAGTATGTACAGTTTTGTATAAATATCTCGGGCACTGCTGTCAAATCAACAGTGAGTGAAATAATTGGCTTCTTTTTCTCCACGCACACACTCATTGATGCAGACCGACTGAAATCTGTCAGTGCTCAGAGCTCTGCGTGGAAAACGCTTTTAGGGAAAACGGTGGAGTATTTCAGTAAATGAAACCGGAGCAAATCATCTCGTTAGGTTTTGAAACACATATGAATCAAACTGAATAATGTTGCAGCATGCACGTTTTTGCTGGTATACAATACATACGCCACAGTTATGTTGAATGCGTGCTTGGTTTTTATATGGTCATGCTGTATGTTGACATCGCTGCTGTAGAGAGTGTGTATGAATGCAGTGTTGAGTAGGACTGGGTGTGATTTTGAATATTTTAATCCAAATTTGATACCACTTACCGATAAAACTTTTTGATACCTTACTTTGAGAAATATAAACATGCGTTCCTACAAAAACCCTTTTTTGTTCATTTGGAAAAGAAGGCAAAGTGTTGTCTAAACAAAAAGATGAACAAGAAATCAGGCTGAACAAAGTGGTTTATACCTGGCACAATTTTGAGTTAAATCAACAGTTTTTTCATCGGAGTAAGTAAACAAGATTGCAACTCTGACCAGACATTCGATGCCAACTTTCTGTATGTGAGAGTTCTCGGCATTCTGTGCCATGGACGTAGAGTTGAGGTTCGACACCCAGTCCTAGTGATGAGTTGAATGGAGTAGATTCAGGTCTTCAGAGCAGGATTTTGTTTGCAAGGTGTCAAGGTGTGGGCTGTAGAAACCACTCCGTCCATGTAAGTCTGTGCTGTGTTCGTTCGTCTATTTGCATTAGTGTGAGACTTGGGTTAACTTTTCTTTGTACCATTTTTCCTTGAAGTCTACGCACGCACGCACGCACACACACACACACACACACACACACTCTCCTGACATCTCTCCCTGTTGGCCAGACTGCAGAGCGCTTGGGGCCATGTTGTTTTGTCTTCTGACGGACAGACAGACAGAGAGAAAAAAAGAGACTTATCCTGGCCAGTGATTAAGCCAGTTTGACACCACAGACATGGAAGGGGGTGGGGGGTCAGTGAATGAAGAGAAGTGGGGGAAAAAAGGCCCCGTAGAAAAAGGTGTGTAGATGATATGAATAACAATGTACGCAGTGCATCTCCCTGGACCCTGATAACCTGCAGACCAGAGCCCAGTCCCTGTGACAGGCTGGCCTTTGTGGCCACTTTATCCCGCCAGTACACTTGTAAGGTAGAGCCGGGATAATCGCACATAATCTAATTAAGGCTAAAGAGGGCCATGACTGAGGCTGGCGAGAAGCAGAGTGGGCTCTCTCTCTCTCTCTCTCTCTCACTCTCACTCTCACTCTCACACACACACACACACACACACACACGTTCAACAAACACAGCTCAGCAGCAAAATCCTGTTTGCATCAGAAAAATAAGGTTGTCATATTGATTATGCAGATGAGGGGCTAACGGGGGCTAACTGCCTCTCTGCCAGCCGGTTACAGCTGACACAGGCTAAAGAGAGGGATACAGAGAGAGGAAGAAAGGATTAGGGCACATTTAGCTTTCTTTTTTCTTTCGACCATTTTGCATGTGCCACGTTTAGTTTCAGAACGGCATTGTCACCGTCACCACTTTCCCATTTGGTGAGGTTGAGACTAACTGTGTATATGGAGGGTTTTTGGAGAAGGAAGTCTTCTAATGTTAACTAGTTTTTATCAAAGAAGCTTACTGTAAACATGGCAAACCTGACCTACCTTTTTCTGGGCCTCTTTGTAACAACTTAAATTGTGCATTGTTATGATTTTATTTCTTGTTTTTCTGACATTATGGGAAGCAGCAATTTGAAATATGGCTATGGCAGTGACACACGGACAACAAGCAAACAGACAGATATACGGAGACGGATTCATCAATGTGGTTAAAAATGAGAGGATCGAAGAGGACTGTGATAAACATTTCTCAGTGCTTTGGTTATACTGCAACTATTTTCAGTATTGATTAATCTGTTGAATTTGTTTTTGATAAATCAATTTACAAATGGCTCTCACAAGGTGTTAGACCTGGCGGAGACATCCTCACATCTCTTGTTTTGTCCCACCAACAGCCCGAAATGCAAAGGTGTTCAAATTAAATTCATATGCAGCACAGAAAAGCAGCAAATCCTACTTTTGAGAAGCTGGAACTAGCAACTATTTGGCATCTTTGCCTGATTAAACAACTTAAATGATTATCAAAAATATTACAATATATTTGATAAATCAACAGATTGTTTCAGCTCTACTTCTGGGTAAAGTTGCTTGTAAGGACATGTTTTGGATACATGACTATTAATAAAGGTGTGTTTGTGTGTGTGTGTGTGCAGCCTGCCAGCAGCCAGATTGCTATTTCCCCTCTCTGCCCCTATAGAACGGCCTGGGTATTCTCTGGATGAGGGTGTGATGTACAATTGAAGGGCAGGATTGAAACTGATTACCTTGTTAACTCCTGGCACCCACTGGCAGCTTGAAATAGACCTGAGCGCCAGGGCCTGATTTGCAAATGAATTACCTCTTGCCTGGCCCTCCCCTTCCCCTCCCCTCCATTCCCCCATCTTCCTCCCTCTCTCTCTCATTCTTTTTTTTTATTTTTTTTTTTTGTCCATTCGGTGCCAAGATGATCTTTTTATATTGTGCCATGACAGATGCTGTGCCGGGCTGCCATTGTTCCCCATCAGTTTTTCTGGGGCCGCGACGAGAGCCAAAAGATTTCCACATGTGATTTTAACACAAGCGTACCCCCCTCCCTGCCGTATAGCTCAGTGCTGTATTCTTTGTGTACCGGTACTGCAATCTACAGAGTTTTGGAGCAGGCGGAAATGTTGGGGAGTGTCATTGTCTCCGTCTCAATAATGGAGAGGTATTTCTCTGATTAGGAAAGGTTCTAATTGGGAGGTATGAAAAGGGCCGCTGGCTATTGAAGAAACCGCGGGGAAATTGATTGCTCTACATGTATCCCTTTTGCTTTTTCTCTCTCTGTCTTTGTCCCGCTCTCCCTCTATGTAACACACTAAAAAGAAGTCAATTTTCTTTCAAACTTGGCCCCAGCATTCAATCCCCTTCAACACTGAGTTGGTGTGTATAGGCTGAGGAAAGGGAGATATGGACGGTCTGTAGGGAGTTGTGTGTTTTTAAATACGTTTGTGGCTCAGTTTTTCCTGGTTTCTAAACCATGGCCTACTGATGCATGAATTATTTCGTTAATAGCTAAATAAATGTGAACATGTGCCAGGTCCTAAGCAGCCTGTGCTTAGGACCTGGCACACAAGGCCCCATCTGCCTAAAGTAAGCACGTTTTTTCTTCTTACATATACAAAATGCAACTGTATTATTGATGACATGTCACTCAAGTCTAAGAATCAGAATGGTATGTTGTGAAATAAATGTTTTTATTTTTTTTACAGTATTTTGAGGCCAATACTGAGTTTAAACAGCATTTTACAGTGTGAAAATAGACTTGACAGTGCTTTCTGGACAGTGTTTCTAAATTTTGTCATTTCTGTATGTTTAGCCAACATTTACATTGATACTGATTTAGCTAATATCAGCTGATATATCGACCTGGAAGACTTAGCGGTCTATCTCTAGAAAAACGATAATAATAAAGTATTCACAAGCACAGAAATTCACCAATTCACACACAATTTGATCTGTAACACCTGTACTATGACTCTCATCTCCATAATCGGTTCCTTCTGTCCTTCCCTTCTTTTTAATGGTGATTGTCCAACTCATTCAACAAGCCAGCGGTCTTAAAATTGGTTTTATTGTTACAGACAAGTTTTTGTTAAGGTATTGGTGTAGGATAAACAGGTGTTTGGTTTGGAGGTGCTGCTTACACAGTAGCCATAAACGTCCTTATTAATGAAAGAGTCTGTGAAACTTTTACCTCCGGTGCAGTGACAATACCGCTCTTTCTTATTATAAATGATGGTGAGTAATCCTGAGACGCACTCGCTTATGGTAAAGTAATATAAATCTTGCAAAGTTTCAAGACATTTCGTCTTTAAATTCCTGCTCCACAAGTGTTTTCTAGCACTTTCTTTCACTTGTGTGTTGTCCACAACCAGGTGTCAGATATAACACACACATGCGTGTGTGTTTATCACAGAGAGCAGAAAGGCCAGCCATAAATCAACTTCTTCCTTTCTTATTCCTCCTTTTCAGACTTTTTTATTGACTGCACTTAACCCTCCCTCAGAGAAACATAAAGTGCTGAATTTGTTAGCCCCGTTTTTAATCGACTGCTTTTCTCCGCCATGTTGGGATTATGCTAAAGTAGTGCCCCCTCCGTTGGGAAAGGGGGCAGCTTGTGTACCCGTGGATGTATGCCTGTGTGTGTGTGTGTGTATGCATGCCGAATTACATAGAAAGCATAGAAGCATAAGTCTGTGTTTTGTTCCCTCTTGTTTGTTCTGCATGGAAGAGTGACAGTCCCTGACTTACCCCTGCATTATCCCGTCCTGTGATTCTGCGAGTGTGTATGTGTCTCCCCCCAGCCGTCCTCTTAGCTGTATAAAACCCTGAGAGGTAGCTCTGATGGTACACACAAGAATACAATTTCAATTTCAATTGGCAGCCCTGTTAAAAAGGAGCTATGGAGATGGCAATCAGGCCTGGGGGAAAGCTGAGCTCCTTGTATTATTGTGCGTGTGTGTGTCTCTCGACTGCTTAATATCAAGCATTTGCCATCTATCAGTTAAAAAGGCAGATGTCACTGATGTGGACTGTGTATTAGTGCATGGCGTGTTTTATATTTGTGTGTGCGAGAGAGAGAGAGAGAGAGAGAGTGAGTATGTTTGCTCTGGTGTCCCTGTCACATTGACTCTTTAATAAATATGCCTGCCATTCTATCAGCAGTCAAACAACATATGAATGTTCAATTCACGCTTGACAAGCCATGCAACTGTGGCAAATGGGGTGCGCATACATACACACACACACCGACACTCTTATAAATGATGTCTCTTTTATAGCGTTAGTGTCCTGTCTCCCTCGTCACTATCTCTGACTGATATCAAGTTGGGTGCTGAGAGGCTGCTGTAGGCCATTATATTTCTGCAGCTACGTTATACGAAGAAAAAGAGTTGGGTACACGTTGAGAAAGAAAAAATGCTGAGTAGTACTTACATTTTGGTCATAGGTTTGTTATGTTTCCCTAGTAAAAAACTGGATGTGGTCTAACACAGCTACATTTGGGAGCCCTAATTAAAAACATTTAAATGATGATGGTGAATTTCACATTGCAGAGTTTAGTAGGTAGTCTTGGCAGATACGCTTCCATGTGATGGTCTAGGCTAGATGAAAAAGATAATACATTAACTATTTTGATAATTGATTTAATTGATTATCGATTCTGTGATTTCTCCAGCAAAAATGCTAAACATCCAATAGTTCCAAATTCTCAATTGTGTCCATTTGCTGCATTTCCTTCTCTTATGTGATAGTAAATTGGATATCCATGTGTTTTCAAGTGTTGGCCAGACATAATGACATTTTTTAATTCTGATGGGCATTTATTATATGTGTTATATATGTTAAATGTCTTAACAAGACCAAAGACTAATTGATTAATTTGGAAAGTAATTGCCAGATTAGTTGCTAAATAAAACAGATAGTTGCAGCTGTAAATGCCAAAGATGTATATTTCGTCCACCTTGTCAACACAAAAGATGTTTTGCTTATATTGTCAGACTTGGCAAGTGTTTGCAGTTTCCGTCAGTACATTTTAAGTGTATTGGCGTGAAAGCATGCAGTGTTGTGTTTAGAATGTGCAAATATTTTTAGGGTAGATGTTGCTTAAAGGTCACTGCGAGACCTTCTGGCTCAATAGTGTTGATGACTATTAAGCATCCACAAGTCTCATACATGGTAAAGAGAGTATGATGGAGTCATCACAGAGACACAAAAAAGCAATTAGTATTGTTGTTATTGTCCAGTGTGCCTGCCCTTACTGCCCCAACACTGCCATTGCAAGCAAGTTAAGTGGTCGCAGTAACATATAGGGGCCATTTAAAGGGATTAATATGGCCAGTGGAAGAGAGCCGGTTAAAGTATGCCTGATATGATGTGGTAAACCTGGCCAGTAGCAGACAGTGAAAGGGTTAATGCTTCTACTCTCAGGACAGCAGGCCTGAAAGGTAATGCATGGCTGATGAGTGCAGGGCTAATGGGCAGCTCTGTTAGCTGGAAATCAAATCACTGCCTCTGCATTTTAAGTCCCTCTGTCGCCTCCATTGACTGACTAAAGATATTTATCTCCGCCGTGTCAAGGGGTGGGGGCAGGAGGAGGACGAGGAGGGTTCAAGTAAAGAGAGGAAGAGAAAGAAAAAGAGGGGGAGGGCATCTTAGAAAAACCTGAAGACCTAATGCAATTATTAGAAACTTGACCGCGAATGACAACTCATCTGGTGCCGGCTCTGTAATTAATTGTCTGCTATCGGGAGCGCAAAGGTTTTTGTGAGGTGGGGGAGGTGGTGGTGGTGGTGGTGGGGGGGGGGGCGGCGAGCAAGCCAAGAAAGAGAGAGGTGGGTGATTGGGAGAGGGCAAAATGACAGGTGAAGAAAGACACAGGGAAGGAGATGAGGTAAGATGAGGCAACAGCTTAAAGATTCTCGTTAAGAGCGCTGGAGATAGAAAAGGGTTTGGACTCGGTGAAACAGAGCGTGTTCTGTGAGTGATGGAGGCCGAGAGAATGCACGGGTGAGACGATGAAAGGCAAGAAGTATGCGATTGGTTTGGATAAAAGGAGAGGCGAGGGAGGAAAAAAGAGCTGGAATGAGAAAGCAGAAAAGTGCAGACAGTGTGATGGATCCCGCGACCATGTTAAATTGGTCAGTATTGACTTTGCTAGGGCTCAGTTTAACACTCACTCTTGTTTGTCCAGTTTTATTTAATTGACCTTATATAACTAATTACCATTTCCTGGAACAACAGTACATTACTCTCTCTGTCTCTGCCCCCCCCCCCACCCTTTCTCTTGCTATTCTGTCTCTCTCTGGCTTGTAGCTGTTTTGAATGAGAAAGAGAGGTAGTCTGCATGCAAAATTCCCAAAAATGGAATGATACAACTTTTCCACCTTCAAGATCTTCATCACGTGAAAACACAGAATCTAATGACCGCTGACTTGTTTATTTTGTCTAGCGTTCAAGGTCAAAGCGTTGCGTCATTAAATTTTTGAGAGCTTACAATATTTTGGTCTGCAGTGCTGTGTTTGCCTTGCACCTGGATGTCCCCCACCTGTATCCACATGCAGCCTTGTGTGAATCATGCAAATATACATTTTTGTTGTATATAATATACAATTCTTGTGGGTGTATCTTGAGACAGTCAAGACTCCAAACATCAAGTACTTGTTCCATTTTTATAGTCCTTTTGTCAAGGCAGACATTTTCCCATGTCACAGCAGGAAAAGCACTGGTGTTAGCTGCTTCAGTTTCAAGGTCCTGGTTTTGTGCTCATTGGCTCACTATAACACTGTCATAGCTTACTGGGACACTTTACATTGTTAATGTTACTATGTGCTTTTCCTACAGAAACAAGTGAAAATGTCTGCTGGAATAAATTTCTATTGTACCAGTTTCTTCCAAATTTATGGCAGTGACTAAATTGTTAAACAATACATTAACTATGACCACCTGAGCTACAGCAGTACCCCATAGACCATTTTCACAGCAGACACTTGACTTGTCAAAGCAGGAAAAGCACAGGTGGAATTATTACTATTAATGATGGCTGCATTCCATTTAGGAGAGCCCGGTTCCTGGGCTCTGGTGTAAATGACATGGCTTACTGGGACGCTTAATGGAGTGGAGCCATCGTTAATGCTTTTACTTACACCTTCGCTTTTCCTGCTTTGACAAGTCAAAATGTCTGCCGTGTAAAAGGGTCTATTATCGGAGATGCACTAATTCTTAGTCATACTGTAGGAGAAAAAAACGTTTTTTAGGCTAATTTTAACTTACCTTTCTTGCTCACTTGCAAATAAATAATTAATATTTACAATGTAAATTGCTCTAAGTGAGATTTTTAATGTGGCACCACTTAAGTTTCTTAATTGAGGACAAACTGAAGCATGACTGCCATGCCTGGCACAGCACATCAGGAATCACTCACTGTCTGTCTACTTCATTCCTGACTTTCCATGTTTTCACTTCATCTCTCCTTCCATCACTCCGCCCCCCCTCCCTCCTGCTGTGGGCCAGGGATATAATGTGCTCCTATGGTTGTAGTAAGCAGGCCACAGTGTCTCTGAGGCCTTGTGCTACACCACCATTACTATCTGGCTTGCCTCCACTACAAATTGGATGAACAGGCACTGACACATTTTCAATATTATTACATTAAACCAAGTGGATTTTGATTGATAACCTAATATTGGCCTAATGCAAAACATCAATCATGGCAAGTATATTAATTATTTAATATTGTGGCGTAATTCAGAAATCGATGCCGCCTCTGTGTTGAAGGCACAGAGAACGGAGGGAGGGAGGGATGAGAGAGATAAGGAGAAAAGGAAAGCGCTGTCCCTGAAGACCTTAGCAGATTATATGATGTTTTGAAAAGAGAGATGAAGATGTAAAATGGTGTGTGTGTGTTTGTGTCAGCTGTGTGCGTCTAATGGATAGAGCAATCCCTTCGGCCCTGGTGCAGACAGTGCTGGACAGCTTGCCCTTGATAAAGTCAAGACAACAGATGACAGAGTGGGAGATTAAATGCAAGTGAAGAGCTTTAATAAAGGCTGGATCACAAAAATAAAAGACGGAGAAAAAAAGATGGTTATGAAGAGGGGAGAGAGAGGGGAAAGAAAAAAGCGAAGGGAAATGAGTGGAGGAGGAGGGATCGAGCACTGCGTCTCCCCTGTGTTAGATTGTTTCTCACTAATTGCGCTTCATTAGCGGATTACACACACTGTCACCACGGTAACAAATGTCTTGCTGTCTGGTTGCCGGGCGCCCGTCATGTATAATGAATGTGGTGGGGTGTTTGTCAGAATGTAATGTAATTACAGCTAGATGAAGTTTGCCTTAAGTGGTTGACTTGTCTGCATGTGGCTCACTGACAGAGCACAGAATAAACAAGCAAACATCCTTTGTTCGTGACATTCCTTCTTTTCTGGTTGTTTCTTACTTTTGTTAATATTTGTGTTTAGCATTGCTGTCATTCCATCATCCCATTATTTAGAAATGTTGATGCTGTGGGAAATGACTTAGGTTTGTGGTCACACTGGGTATGGGACCTGGCCGGATGGATGGATGGATGGATGGAGGAAAGGATGCAGTGGAGGGTGGGATGGATTAGACAGTATGTAATTTTAGAGATGGTGTAGATTTACACAGTGATGCTGCTGGCTGCATTAGCAACTGAAGCCTGTCGATAAGCCTTCCTCCCTCTCAGTGCGCGCACACACACACACACACACACACACACACACACAGGCAGAGTTAAACGCCACAGCGAGGGTGGAGTTGTCAGTAACGGGGCCCAGAGTTGGATGGCGAGGGGGTGCTGGGATCGGGGACGGGGCCTGTTTGTTTTCTCTTGATCTGTTGATTTCCACTGCTGCAAATTTGAAATGTGCCAAAACTGCATCTATTATTTACTGCCAATTTGCTCTTTCTAAAACTGACTGCCCCCTTCCGCCTGCTTCCACTTCCATTGTGCCGTCGCTACCACAATAATCACACACACATTTCTTTTAGTAATTCACAGATAATAAGGTCCGAGTTCTGTCTCTGTACTTTGAAATTATTATTATGACTGCCAGCAGTGTGGCTACAATGTTAACTTCTGTCTGGTGTCGATACAAACACACACAGCACTAATGAAAGCTTATAATAAAGATGATTCTTCATTTTATTTATATATATATATAAATTTTGATTAACCATACCTTTTTGATGTCATCAAAGAGATGATCGTGACAATTGCTGACTGTATTCCAACTAGAGCTGAAAAAATTACCTGATTCATCAGCTAGTTTGGCTGACAGAAAGAAAATCCACAACTAAATGATAATCGATTGTTTAAGTCATTTGTCAAGAAAAAATGTCAGTGTTCTGGTTTCAGCTTCCCAAATGTGAATATCTTGTCGTCTTCTAAAAAAAATTAAAAAAAACTCTTTGGACTGATGGCCGCACCAAATACCTTTTTAGTACATTTTTGTCATCGTGGACTCTGTCAACCTGTTATGGGCATTTTGTTTTTGCTATTTGCTGACTTTCTAAAGATCAAATAATGAATCAACTGATTGAGAAAATAGGTTGATTAATTAACAAAGTAATAATTGTAAGTTGCAGCCCTAATTCCAGCTACTCAAATTTAGCCACAGGTAATGTTCCAATTGAATGTGTTAAAATATTGAGAAATTGGTTCAGATATGTTCATAAAGCACAATTGAACTATATTAAATTGAGTATTTCCGTGTGTGTCTGCAAAATTGGTCTTTGTATTAAATGACGTTTTCTGTCAGCACTTTACTTAAGTGTGTTGTTGTTGTGTTGCAGGGATGCTGGGAACATCAAAGGCAGATTAGAACATCTGGTAAGTTCTATATGACACCCTCCTTTTATCTACACCCCCCACACACACACACTTTGATATCTGCATTCCTAATGAAACCTCTGGAATTGGAGCTGAATACCTGCAGCTAACAGGCAGGGAGAGAGAGAGAGAGAGAGACTGAAAAAACAGGGATAGACAGGGAGGGTAGTGTCTCCCCTTTTATATTAGTGTTTCATTTATCCCCAATTCTGTCCAATCACACACACACACACACACACACGCGCACGCACACACGCACGCACACAGGTTATCCACTGTGTTCTCACTCTCACTCTGTGTTCTCATTGTAGCATTTGCACATGGATTCTTGAAAGGAGCATTTTTTTTTTTTAACCTGTCAGACATGCAGTAACTCATTGAACCATACATACGCACACCATCTCCCTCTCCCTCTTTCTGTCAGCATGGGGACTTTCCTCAGTCTTCTCCCATCCATGAATCGAGGGGCCCGCTGGAAACGCTCTTCTGGGACAACCCTGAAAATTTAATGGCCAACGTTTCCAAGGTTCCTCTTGCTACTTCCTCTAATACGGGGTCAGAGTGCCGTGCAACAAAGTGAAAAGGTTCTCTCTCCTCTTTTTGGGTGGGAAGGAACTGAGGTTTGACGTGCCCCATATTCCAGGGGATGAATTATAGACAGGGGTCAGCGAGGGTCCCGGCTCTCTGCGGATGTCACATGCCCTCCCTCCCTTGCCTCACTGCATACTAAACTGCAGCTCCCAGCACCCTACGCAAATGACCCCCGCCCCACCATGCACTACGCAAATGACCCTGAATATGCCACACAAATGACTGACCCCGAAATTCAAGCAGTTCTCAGTAACTCTCCACTCGAGCGAGCGGAAGATCAGATAAAGTTGACCTCATATTTCGTCGACATCGAGCTCAGTCACAGAATTGTTCCTTAATGTTATTATTGACAGAATCTAGAACTATGCAGGGGGAATAGAGTCGAGTGGAGGGATTTTGGTTGGGTACAGTGGTATTTTTAGCTGTGTCCAGAACCACTCCCTCATTCACTTATACACTGCTCCCATAATAGATACTCAATAGTGAGTCATCAAGTTGTGAGCATTAACTAGCGTATGTACCACTGACGGTACTTTTTTGTTCCACTCTGGGAGTTTTTGAGGGCACTATATAGTGCATAGATTTCTCACTCAGACTTTGGACACTTAAATAAAATGACGGACATTAAATATAGTGCATGACATAGTAATGGTCTAGTTTGGGCTTTGATGATGTCTGGAGGTGTGATTGATGTGGTACTCCATAAAAGGTGGTGTGAATTATTCAAGAGAGGATTACATACATAAACAGCATTAATCAATATGTGTATTGGCAGTTATATCTTGGCAGACATTAGGCAGTATGTATCTCATATTGCGATGAGTCTCTTAAAGACAAGTGGAGGAATGTGAACTAAGACATAAGTGATACTGGGTCAGTATGTAGTGCAGATAAATATCCATCTCTATTTTCTATACTTCTTGCACACTTAACTGGCAAAAGTCACTTTGAATTGTTTATCTGTGTATCATATTATCATTTTATACTAAGTCACTGAAGTTATACTGAACAGTAGTACTGTAGAGGAATGTAAGTTAGATTGCCTTTTACACAGACATCCAAGCTAGGATTGGTATTTTCACGTGAGTATTTGTTTGCATTAATGTTTCTCAGCAGGGTTTAGTGCAGCCAGTTTGCCTGCGTGTGTTTTGTAGTTTTTTTTTTTCATTGAATGGACCTATATGGACACATTATAAAATGTTTGCATTTGATTCTTTGATACTGCTGTGCCTTCTTCGCGATCGCTTTGGAGTTAATCATTACACATTTACACACATTGGTATGTTCACCAGTGGATTTTGTGTGTGTGTGTATATATATATATATATATATATATATTTCTCTGGGAATATGAATACCTGAATACTGAGTGTTTGAATTTATGGGTGTGTTTATGCTCATGGGGAGATTGCACCCCAGTAGTCAGCCACCTGGGGAGTGCAAGACTCTGATTACGATTCGGGACAGAGTACTGTAAATAATGGAGCTCGTCTCCCTCTGAGGTAGAGTTGCCGCGCTGTTCGAAATGTTGTTTCCTCTCTACACTCACTCATATATATCCCTGTAGATTTCTAAACAGGCATTTATGGCTCTCTGTTGATGCGTACTGCTCTTAAGATTAGTGCATCAACCATACTGACACTTATGGCGTCACCAAGCTCAAGTCATATTATCCTTTCAACCAAGATACCTTGAACCTGGTCTCTATCAAGGAATCCCTTTTGATTTTCACAGATTATTTCTTCCTAATATTAATTTAAATAATTTGCAATAGTTGTTGCCGGTAACTGTTCTGTCATTCACTCATAACGGGAAAAATATAATGGGAAATATTTGTAAAATGTTCACACTGATGTGACACTCAAGCTTCTGTTATATTTTTGCGCTTGATTTTTCAAGATGAATACTAACATTGCCTCCTC
This sequence comes from Gadopsis marmoratus, assembly GCA_036023855.1. Classification (NCBI taxonomy): domain Eukaryota; kingdom Metazoa; phylum Chordata; class Actinopteri; order Centrarchiformes; family Percichthyidae; genus Gadopsis; species Gadopsis marmoratus. The sequence continues at coordinate 47,218 of JAVQJF010012298.1, forward strand.
CTGTTACGTTAACAGTCTGAGTGAATGACTGGCGCAGTCATTAGGTGGGCAATTAAGATTCATGTGCTCTGAGGTTTGTTTTATTGGTCATGTTTGTTTTGTTTTTGTATTTCAGCAGATTGACTGAACGCGATCAGTAGCAATGCAAAGAAAAGGACTGAAGCTAATTGCTCCCAGTACTCTGTTAGTTTCTTTTGTACACACGCATACGCATCCAAGCACACACACACACACTCGAACACGCATACACAACCACCGAAGTTTGAGTTGGACGGCTCCATGCTCAGGGAGAAATGGAGTGATAGTGAAAGACGTGGCCTACAGCAGCTAATCAGTCCAGATGCACGGCTTCTTAGAGCAAAGTAGAAGAAAGCCAGCAGCTCAATCAATACATGAGGAATCCGCCTCATCAGGATTACCAGCTCAATCAGCAGCTGTACCCATCGTTCTACCACGCACACTGCCCGGGGAAGGATAGAAGAAGAGAGGGGTAGAGGAAGAACAGAGGAGAAAGGGGAGATATGTCATCAGCGCTGGGAGTTTGAATAGAACATGATGGTGGAGAGCAGGAAAGGATGGTATTACAGGTCAGTCCAGGGTTGCAGGTTGAGTTGAGGTCAGAAAACTGAAATGACAAAGCTGTGTTGTCATAGGAGAATTCTTGTTTTCATGGAATGTAGTAGTTTTTTGTAAAAGCAATAAGAAGGTCCTTTAGAGAAATTACAATTTTAGTTTTATTAATAATAGTCACATTGTTTAAGTAGAATTGTTTGCATATGATTGGTTGTTACACCAATTTTATTTAGTAATTTTGGCTCACATCCCTTTGTGCTCTCATTTTAGGAGGAAAAAGTCTCTGAATTAAATAACATCTTAAAATGTAGTCAATGTGTTCCCAGTTCTGAATACATAATGAACCTTTCTTGTATTTCTTGAATAGTCATAGTTATTTTGTAACACATCCATCCATGTGTTTCTGCACCATTAAGAATTTCTTACCTACACCTTTTCTCCTGCCAGAACAGAATATCCACTTCACACAATAATTTGACTTACTATATACGTCTCTTTGTTAGATCTGCTGCCAGAGAAAAGCTTCATTTAATTTCTGTATTGGGTACTTGTCCCTCTACTAATAATATAAGCTAATGTTGGCACTAAAGTCTGTCAGTAACTCAAACCATTGTTGCCCAAATGGCATTTTAACCTGTCCTCGCACAGTATCAACGTTACTAGAAGGTCAGTAACGCAACTTGCTTAACTTCATGTCATCAGGATGGTAAGAATCATCTACTTGTTGAGTAAAGTAATCCAGGGATACATCACATGACTTCACTGTCAGTACAGCAAAGTATGAAAAACTCCATCTTGTTCTACATTGTTTTAAATGTCATGATCACACAAGAATATACTTAAAATGCCAAAAACTAAAATGACAATGACAAAATTGAAAAATTAGAAATCTTTTCATCTCACCAATTCTGCAACATTTTTTCTAAGTTAGGATTTACATCTTGGAACCTCTGCTTCTGTGGGAGCTGCCTTCCACTCGCCCATTTTAGTCAAAACATATTGTACCACATCAACGATCTCTAAATACAAAAGTGCTCTAAATCACAAGAAAGTGTGTTCTTGTCTTTTATCTTTAATCCGAAAAGGTAGCAAAGAAATTATCTCTTTTGTTGTTGTTTGTGTCACCAGTTGGCTGCAAACATGGCTTACCTCAGGGATGGCTGATGGCGTCCCTTAATGAGTTGAAAAGTTTACTGAGGCAAATAGCCTTGTTGGCTTACTGACAGATCGGCAACAGCAGCTGTAGTCACGACAACACACACACACACCAAGAATGTGACAAACCCGGCCTCTTCGAATAAGGCAGTGAGTTCACGCAAAAAGTTGAGGAGAGTTCAGAAGTTCAGAATGATATATAATTGTTTCTTTTCTTTATTCTGCTTCTGTCCATGTTGTCAGACTTTAATTGTCTCATTAAACACGTTCTCTTCGTCTGTCTTTCTCCCCCTCTAATATGATTGTATTTGATAAAGAGCCGAAAACAGCTCAGAGAGAGAGATTCTAGACTGATAAAGGAGGGGCAGAGGAGGCGGGGGGGATGATAATCTGCAAGCAGATTTCCATGCTTATTACACTAATGATTTCATGATATTTGATGTGGCGGCAGGGTTGGGAGGATGTGGAAGCACGGGTGCAGGGGGTGGGGTGATGTTCTTTCTCCCTATCATCTCGACGACGCGGCTAAATGATGGAGTAATTTGAGTGACCTCTGACTTGGGGCAGGCCCAGACGTAATTGATTGTCATTCTGGCACGGATGGAGGGGAAGAGGAGGAGGAGGAGGAGGAGGAGGTGGTGGAGAAGGGGGGGTGTGTAAAGAATCCCCCCGGTCTTTCCCTCCTTTCTTGCATATCACTTGTTTCTCCGCGTCTCCTCTTCATGTGTCCCTATCATTGTCTTGCTCTCTGTCGTGTTTCCTGTCTCACCACGGCTCGCTCCTTGAGTGTTTCCAAAAAACACCCCCCCCCAAACAAAAGAAAGATTGCATTAATTTTCAAATGATGATATTACATTAAGCGCAGAGATCTCATATATCAAAACGTGCGAACTACTCCCTTACTGTATGTGCTTCATCTTAATGGTATCGCTGGATGTCAAGGGCATGGAGGAAATTAAATCGGAAAGTGCAGATAGACCAAAGAAGATATTATCTCTGGATGATTGCAGTTTTGATAGGTATTCCAGTGAATTTCATTTTCTCCGGATGGGGAGGAGATGAGTTAGCCTGCACATTTGCTCATTTTTCTTCTACATGATTTATGTGAGTTGAGTATAACCCCCCACCCTCACCGGCTCCCCCTTTATCGGGAACACATGCATGCATGCGCGCACACACACATGCATGTGCGTGGGGCAGTAAATTACTGCCTTTGAGTTGTATCTTGGCTGGGGCCGTTTTTACGTGTGTGTATGTATGTATGTATGTATGCGTACTTCTTGTATGGCTGTATGTGGGCAAACTGCAGTGCATGGGGTTTTGTGTACTTTTATGCACATGCATGTTTTAGCGTGTGTGTTTGTACTTGTGTGTCTGAAATAGCAGCAGAGCCATCAGCAGGAATGATTCCAGGGAGACGGGAGTGTCATTACTCAGACTTGTTTACATTCTAAATACGTAATGAAATCTTGTTGGTAATAATGACGGGAATAAAAGTTTGGGAAATTGTAAAAGTGGTGAAGTTTGAGAAATGAGCCCTGGCCTGTGAAATAGCATTTGGGGGCAGGAAACGACATTATTATGCAGTGCTCCTGCCTGCCTGAGACATGAAGATGAACTGCTGGCGGGCCATAAAATGCTGTTAGCCCTAGCCTGAAGTATGGCACATTGTAAAAGAGCCCTGATCCCATATTGCCATTATATATAAAAGTATAGCCATACACAACATTATTTTTCATATAAGATGAGCTCCGATACAGTGGCCCAGGCCCCCCAAATACATACACTGATAGGCAGATTTTTTTCCCTCCTTTATAAAATATATAAATAAACATATTGCCATGGATCCCAACTCTGCCCTGATCTTATAGACCTCGATATTAAAAACAGAAATATTGCATTTTCTAGGGGCTCTGTTTTCCCCTGTCCTCTTTTGGGTATGGGATATATCTGTGTGTTTGTTTGGGGGGGGGGGGGGGGAGAGAAGAGTAGATGAAGAGGAAGCCCAAGTGGAATGCAGCAAATGAAAGAAAATGGAAACAGATGAAGACTTTAAAAATATAATGAGATGAATATTGAGAATATCCGCTCCAGCATACGGAGAGTTAGTCGAGGTGGGCGATGAGTGTGAGTGTATTGAAACTGTTCATTGACAGATAATAATGGTTACAGTTGTGCAATTAAGATTAATGTTACAGTAGATGGACTGGTGATGTCATAGATCCCATTTTCTCAAGATAGTGTTATGGAGACATTTGAAACTGTCAGGTGAGTTTACCCAAAGCCACATTATCACTAATGCATTCATTTTTTTATTTATGCATTAAATCAGATACTTTACTTTTTAGGTCCCAAACTCTGTTTGAATTGGGAGTTGCCAGCTTTTGATGGATTTATTAATGTGTATTCACTATCTGTATCTGATGACCTTGAACATTGAGTTCTGTTAAAGTTTGTTTCAAACACTAGGTTTATAAGAAATGAAGTTTATCACAATCTTCTCCAGCAGGGGTGATTTTATTTCCCTTAAAGTGTGATAGAATTGCACTTGGTTAATTTAACTTGCCAAGAGGATGTGTTTTCATACACCATTTTGAGAGATTGTATGCAGTAAGGAAATTAACACTTGCAATATCTTTAAAACATATAATTTTCAGTGATATGTGGCACAGTTTGTCAAAATTATGTAGGAAATGAGTATTTACAATGATATAAATTATTTTTGTTATTGAGTACCTGGCTGTACATTCTCTGTTTTCAGTGGAAAATTAACTTGGGTTTTAAAGGTTTGTGAAAAATTAAGTCACTGAGCACTGGAAGAATATGTGGTTGCTCACCTTGTATAGCTTCAAAAATAAACTTAACTTAACTATATTTATTTAATCCTATTTTTAAAAAAAAAACATTTATGAATGCAGGTTTATGAGATAATAGCTAACGAATATCTTTTGATTGCTAGAAATCTGTGTTTTTATCACTGTTTTATCACAGGTTTTACCAATAACTGCACGTGCTTTGCCACATTATTTTTCAGCGGTAATCCTACAAAATCTTTATTAAAAAAAGATTTTTAAAAGGATCATTTTTTTTTCTTTCTCTTTTACAATTTTTGCACATAGTGGCATATCCACCGATCAGTCGTAACATTATGACAGCATGGGCACCATGACTGCAGTTCTGACACCTTTCTGTCAGAACCAGCATGAACATCTCATGTTCTGCAGTAGTGGAGTTGTAGTAGAGATGAGATGAGCTGCATTGGCTTTGCTCCTGGGAGCAGCCTGGGAGATGATGGTTTACTGTGTCTACCGATTCCAGAGCTCAACTAATCATCAGGAGGGCCAGCAGCGCATCACTCTCTGACTCTCTGACCTTCATTGCTTCGTTGTCCCACCCTCTCCCCTTGGTCTCTTCCTCACTTCCTCAGTTGGTGTCCATGTCTCACTTGAACCTGGAAGTGACTGGAACTGATATGGTTATTGTAAATTGAGTGAATGAATTATATAAAACTGTATGGATGGATAGTTTGCACCAGGAGAGGATGAGTAAAAGTGTTGCTCATCTGCCTGCGTGTGTGTGTTGATTTATTCTTTTCTGTTTTTCTCCTGTCTCTTTCTGCTGAGTTGTAAGTTAATTCTTGTTGTTATGTGGTATGATAGAGGGAGGAAATCTCTTAATAAGACAGCGGTCTGACCACAGTCTGGCCAAAAGATGGCCTATCTGACCTTTTGCTCTGCCTCTGTCTGCTCTAACAGGCATTTATTCATCCGCTGACCCACCATACTTTGCTTTGTCTGGTCGGCCTCAGGCCCAATGATGATAATAGTAATCCCTTGGACCAGAGCATGACTACAAATAGATGAAATTTCCTGCAGTTCCTCATTATACAAAGTGTAGCATTGTTTTTACCAAGTCAAGTGAGGGCTGTTTATTTGTCTAATGCGTTAGACGCTGAGCACTTAGGCTCAGCTGAGCGTGTCTCGGTGTGTCTGTCAACGCTGCGGTGAGGTAAGCATTCAAGCTGGAGGCCTGCTGTGAGAAAACCGGACTTCCTGTCACATTTAGGGCAACAGTTCGCCTGAGTCGAGCGGGTGTGGGTGTCAGTGCCGGCAGTAATAGACCAATAATAGTAGATTCTTTTGTGACAGCTACTTGAAAAGGAGGATGTTTATTAAAAAAAGGCATTTCTTTACACCTCGAGAGAGATGAAAAATACATTACCCATGTTGTTAATGATATCTGCACCATACATGCATGACTAGATTTCATGAACACATGCACAAGCATTCAGAGAGGGCTCCTGCTCTTAGCAAGTTCTTCAGCCGAAAGGCACAAAAGACAAATATCTCAAAGCATTGCCCTAAAACTGAAACACTCATTGTTAGATATTCCAACAGGGGGCAACACATGTGCTTGTCAGAGGGTTGCAGCGATTGGCCAGGGGTACCGAAGATAGGAATGTAGGCAGGAGTTGAGCTCCATCAGGCTCTTTCATTTTTTTACAAAACTTAACCATCCATGTGCTCAAGCAAGTGCAACACTATGAATTCCCTCCAGTGACATTGTCTTAAAGTATATCCTCATATGCATGTGCAAGTGTCCTTGAGCAAGAAGTTGAACCCTGAACTGCTCCTATCGAGCAGGTCAGCTCCCTGCACAGCAGCTCAGCCACTGTGTGTGTGTGTGTGTGTGTGTGTGTGTGGTTAACAATGCTACAGTAAAAATGTACAGTCCATTGGCTCTGTAACAAACCACCAGTTAACAATAAAAGTCTCTACATTTCTACTTTCTAAAAGCCTATCCTTACGGCTGTGCCTGTTCCTGTCTGTCTTTGGTCCTCTATGTGTGTAGTCGTCTTCTTCTTTGTCGTCATCTTTGAATTTCTTCCTCACCTTCCCTCTTCATTGCACTCTCCCTCTTTTTGTCTGCTATATGTCCTGAGATCTGAAGAAAACAAAAGCAACATAGACTGTCTGTCTTGTCTTTTGTCCCCCTCTGCCTGATTTCCCCTTTCCTCATAGTGTGATAATCTTAAACCCCTGTAAGGAAAGTACTGCTCATTTCCAACACACACTCCCACCTTATTACCTTTAAACACGCACACACACTGTGCGTCTCTCGCTGTCTCGTGTTTGTTTGTGTGTGTCGGAAAGTCACGCTTCTAATTGAGGGGCAAAGCCACTTCAGATGCAGCGGGTGCCTCTTTCCCACTGGGGGAACATAGATTTGCCTCTAGGGAGCAGAATTAATGCCTTTTTATTGTTTACTAATGAATTACACACAGAGGAAGCAGGCATGCATGTGTGAATTAGATAGAAAAATAGAGAGTTTGTCAGTAGGCAGAATCATGCCATGTATGCCGTGTGTGTGTACGTGTTCGTGGGTTGTGTGTCATTGTTTGTTTGCTTACTTGTGAGCTGACTTCTGAGTATCTTTCAAGCTACTTGTGATGATAATTTGATATTAATTAGCCTGTTTCAGCCTCTATTTAGGCAGAAAGCGCACACCTTTTTTGCCTTTTCCCCTCCATTTTCTGCATTTATTTAAACGGTAAGTCAATGCAGAATCACACAAACGGACGTGATGCTCTCTGCTAAAACTCGTGAGCGTGTTGCACATCTCTGGCCATAGTCCAGTCACTGAAGTTAAAGCAGGTGATAGGAAATAGTTGCTTTGACATCGCTGATTAGTGTCATAACAGAAGCAAGTTGCTTGAAAGAGAAGCACTTTTCTATCCTGTGCGATTCAGTGTTGTGTTACCCATAGCTGGCAGGACTGTGTGTGTCTGGTGTGTGTGTGTGCTTAGAGGATGCATGGACTTACACATGCCTTAAGGCCTATGTAAACAAATGCTAACATAATTACCGAGGGGGAGTCGTAATAAACTGTAACTAAGATGATTGCACAGCGCACAATGATCAGGTTAGTTAAGCTGTGATGTGTTACTGCTTTAAATGACTGGCTATACCGAGACTGATATCTGTGTCGTTCTAATTGTTCAGCAGACTAAGCACTGCACCATTTAACCGGGTTCGGATCCTAACCAGGACTTGAATTTTGTGGCATGTAATCCTTCCTTTTGCTGTAAAACTGTTCCTTTTTAAAGGCAACGATGCCAAAACGCAAGAGAAAAATGGACTGAATTGTGCCCCTATCACTTCTTCATGAGGGACAATGGAAAGTGTGTGTGTGGGTGAAGGCCTCAAGTGTTCTTATGCATAATAGTAATTAGTCATTTCAGCTGTCGAGCTGTGCCAGTCAGTGTGAGAGTGATCCGCTGTGTCACCTGCTACAGGGGATACGCACACGCACACATATCCATGTTGCATTAAGTGTGCGTCAGTCTGTCTGCAGTGCCTTGAGTGCGTTCCACCTAGAATACAGCACCCCGACATCGCTTCATTAAAGGGGGTCATTACATTTCCCTGGCTGCCACTGAAAAGTGACATTTTTACAAAGTGACAAGTTTACAGTTTGATAAATCTGATTTTTTGCAGTGGGTGAGGGGGGGAGCCGGGGACAAGGAATGGTGGGAGGAAGAGCCGGGTTGTCTGTGAAGGTGGAGGAGGAGGAGGGAGGAAGCGCTGCCTGTCAGCGACGCCCCGGCCCTGTCGTCTAAATGATGCTCCCAGGCAGAGGATTGAGATCCCATCCCCATTAGCATTTAATTTCTCTCTAATCCTACACACAGTCTCCACCTCTGCATGGTAACGAGGGCCGCCGTGCCACGGCAGCGCCGAAAAACCTCCGAGGGCAATCTGCAGCAGGCTCGCCTTTTACAGCTCCGCACTCTGTCGTAACCATCATTCTTCCTTGACAATTAAGACCCTCAAATCTAATAGCAGTGATATTGGAATTACAGCAAGGCCCTTCTGAGGGCATGTCAGGAAAAAGGGCTTCGCCTCCCAATACAGCTGTCAAAGCACAAGGCCCTCCCCCCGTTCATTCCCGCTAAGCGTTTCGGATGCGTGCACGCGCACACCCACACCCAAACACACCCACACCCCCACACACACACACACACACACACACACACACACACACACACACACACACACACACACACACACACACACGATGGGAATGGGAATATGTTGAGTCTTTGGCTGTGATCTTTGTAAAATGTGCTCTCTGTGCCCTCTTATCGAACTCTCTAAAGACTTGTTACAGCAGCTTTTGTTTTCTCCTCTCTCTCTCTCCCTCTCTCTCTCTCTCTAAATTTCTCTTCATCTTATCCTCATTGATTTTCCCTGGTGTGTCGGAGATGTTGTTGCTTTCTGTTTTTCACCAGCAGGGTTTTTACAGACGACCAGACTAGTAGATTGGCAAAGTTGTCCCTTGGTGTTCCATGAGGACAGTTTAAGGGAACATTTACTCTAATGGTTGCAGTCAAAGATTATCACGGGTGAAATATATTTCAGCCTAAGGGACGCAACAGTGTTAGAGCCAGATTACACAGATAAAGTTGCGTCGGTGTGGAAGGCTGTCTGTCCTGTAATGAACTGCGTTTTGTCATATCTCAGGCAGCAGGGTGGTATAGTAAACAGGTAGATCGTCCTTTTTAAGAAAGTGTCTGTCCTGCTTAATGTACCCCATCATCTCAATGCCCTATTCTCTAGTTGCCCCAGACGTTTATCTAAGACGAATGACAAACACTTTGTAGGAGTCAACTAAAATATCACATTATTATTGCTTACTAATATTTTGTTGTATGTGTCTCTGACTCTCCTGCAGACTCCAGCAGAGCAGGCTAAAGTTCGAATGCATATGGTCCTGCAGGCCGCTGGTAAGTGGATGATTATTCTGTTTCTCTTCCCTGTGAATGTTTTTGTTACAGTGTGGTTGCCCCATGGTTTGACACTTGCTAATCGTGATGTGATGTGATGCTGGATCACATATTTTGTAGGTAGAGATGTGACATTTGTGTCGATTTTTTAGCCATGCTAGCGCTATGACACAACTGTTACAATTTGTACTACATCTGCTTTCATTCATGAACATGACCCTATGATTTCACCAGGTACAGTATTTACAATGTATTTGTGATAATGTATTTGCAGATACAATACAACTAATTTCAAAATTAGCATTTTTATGCTAATTTTTTGGTCATTTACTTACCTTTATGCATATAGATACTTTACTAGGTATAACAGTTTATACTTACTACACAATGGAAATGTGTAAAGCTTGGTTAATCCACTTACTAGTTTTGATTACAAAAATCTAATTCTAAAAGAAAATGTGTAAATATCAATATATACATGTTGTATACCAGACATTAAAAAAAAAAAATATATATATATATATAAAGACAATCCACTGTGGACCTGGGTGGGTTTCATACTTGTTTTCCCACATAAATACTCACAGCACCCCCTCACCACACACACTACCACAATCTCTCACTCACTCTCTCACACACACACACACACACACACACACATACAAATGCATACACACACTCTTTTGCTCTCCGCTTTGTGTGCTTCTGGGCCCATATTCACTGCAGCTTAATTTCAAACACTCCTCCCAGTACATAAGTCATAGATGTCACCATGCACACGGTGTATATATTCCAGTGTGTATTCGAGGGGTAGAGTTGCGAGCCAGATGTGACAGGCTGAGATTGACTGTGGAGAAAGATGTCTTCATGTTTACAGTCATGCACACACACATACACACGGGCCCAGGACTTCAGAACAGGGCTCTAATTTCACCACAGGAAATATATGAAAGAACCAGGCATCTATACATCATCTCTAAAGCACCCAGCAGCCACAAAGTTACCTCACTTAAGAGTTGTTCATCCTTTATTGAAGGCCACAGAGCAACGCTGCAATACCCTGCTGTGATTTCATTGATTTGAACTTTGTGAAGCATATTTTACATACTTCATCAAAGTATGATGAAGTATGTAAGCATGTGGGAATTTGAGATTTTTTTGCAGTGGGATACAATTTGACTTCTGTTTTACAATCAAAAATCAAACTCTTCTCTTGCTCAGTTATGTTTTCTGTCGTATATCAGACATCCAACACTCCCTGCCCTGCCACCTCAAGACTAATGTTGTACTAATGGTGGTGAAGCATCATAAAATTGAGCATGTGGCTTTGAGTGCAGTGGGCCAGTCTGTTGCAGACATAGGCCCAGGGCCAGACGCGGGTAGAGGATAGGGTTTAATGCACTGGACACGTCTCTGGTTTTCCTCTCTCTCCTGGAGGCTTCCAAAAGAACAGGTTTATGGTTCAGTCAAAGATTGTCTTCACCAGAGAGCCCGGGCCGTCCTGTTTTAAGGTCATATCGCTCATAATGATCTACAGTAAAATACAAATGGGCAGCAGATTTTAACTTGATAAAGCAGTTTATTTTTGGTTCTTTGACTGATTTATCATTTTATTTCACCCTTCCTTTCCTCTGATTTGTGATTAATCATTGAGTCCCCTCACTAATTTAATCATGTTTGTAAAATTGCAAATATTAGGCATTCCTCTATCCCTGCAGCTGTTAAGTCTCTTGCTGTCAAAACTACGTTTGTTCGTCTCATATCTCTTCTTATTCTCTCAATTTTTGTTCCTCTTGTCCCACTCCATCTATCTGTCCTCTCACTCTCCGTCTTGCTGTCTTTGTTCCAGTGTTGTTAGCGGACAGAGGGAGATAGGGATGGAAAGAGGGAGGGATGGAGGGCGAGAAGGAAGCAGCAGATGTTGGGAGGTTGTGTGAATGTTAATGTCCTGACGTAGCGGTGGAGCTTAAGCCTACTCCTCCTCCTCCTTCCCTCCGTTCCTCTCTGAGCACCCGCCAGGCTTTCTCTCCCGGGGTCTCCTGACATCCTTAAAGCCTGTGGCTCTCCACTCCTCGCCTCTTCTCTGCTCTCTTCCACCTCTTTCTCGCCCATCCCCTCCCTCTCCCCTCCCTGCCTCCTTTTGTCCGTCTATGGACTCTCTCTAGTCAGTAGAGAGCAGATCATCCCATGGCTAAAGCGGCTCAGGCCTTTGTGTTGGGGGGCTCTGTGGACCTGTAATGAGCCCCCTCGGCTGGCCTGCTGGCCTGCTTAGCGCTCACTGGGGGCTTTGTGTGTGTGTGTGTGTGTGTGTGTGTGTGTGTGTGTGTGTGTGTGTAGTGGGATGAGGAGGAGGGCAACACTGGCCCCCAATGAAAGAGCTGGATGGATATGTTTATGGGTCACTTCCTGCTTGGCCCACATAAAACACACACACACACACACACACACACACACACACACACACACACACACACACAATATATAACAAAAAAACACAAACACATAAGACATAAAAAAATCTGTGTCTGTATCATGTTTTCTTATAGAGAAACA